>OY992880.1:13348272-13565772 GCA_963921405.1 Cepaea hortensis | reverse complement strand
GCCATATTATCTACTTGATTTTTAAAGTGTGCAACAAGCACATGAACCAAATATACCTCACTTTTATCTGAAGAGGCTATAAATTTAGTCCAATACTCAGAGATAAAGTGTGCGACAGTTTGTCTTTGGATTTTTCTGACAAATCGTGTTAAAATAATGCTTTATAATTGCATATGTCCTCAGGATCAACTGGAGCGGCAGGCCCTCGGCTGTTTACCATACATCAGGTTGATATTTGCACAGATAATCTACCTAAAGCTCACACTTGGTGCGTTGTGTAGTAGTCTTCTTTACTCTTTGTTTGGTGTTACTGTGTTTGAAATGCTGGAGTTGACTATTTGAGCATCTTTGTGTGGTGTTACTGTGTTTGATGGGCTGGAGTTGACTATTTGAGCTCTCTTTTGTGTGGTTGTTTTTATGTTTGAAACATCATGTGTTAATTTTTTAAATACTCTTCTGTTAGATGTTTTTAAGTTTGAATTTGTGGAGTAGATTATTGAGTACTCTTTTATTCTTTTTTTGTGTGTGTATATAATAATAGATGAAGTAGATTATTTGAAAACTACCAACATTCATCAATTGGTGCCTGTGCAGAATAGTCGGATAAAAATGTTATGATAGAATCACCAATGTAGACCTAAAGAGCTAACATTAAAACATAAAACCTTTTCCTATTTGTAAAATACACAGTTCACGTCATTAATCGAACCAGGTCTGCACAAGCCAGAGGCAAACATCGTGAACTTTGACCTACTTGTCCCCATGTTTTGTAGGATTATATATTCACTATGAATTTATAATTTATAAAAGTTTTCTTTTAAATACCATTAGTTATTTTAGAGGGAGACCCGGGAGTGCAGTGGCTAGAGCCTCGCTTGCCATATAGATGCTCTTGGGTTCAATCTGTGTCTTAGCAGTTTCCAGGTTTTGTGATTGACCTGGGTTAGCCCAATCTAGACCTGTTGGTCTGTACAACGGTGGATCTATCACCCACACTCAATGCGTGTTGGTCTGTACAATGGTGGATCTATCACCCACACTCAATGCCTGTTGGTCTGTACAATGGTGGATCTATCACCCACACTCAATGCCTGTTGGTCTGTACAATGGTGGATCTATCACCCACACTCAGTGCCTGTTGGTCTGTACAGTGGTGGATCTATCACCCACACTCAGTGCCTGTTGGTCTGTACAATGGTGGATCCATCACCCACACTCAGTGCCTGTTGGTCTGTACAATGGTGGATCCATCACCCACACTCAGTGCCTGTTGGTCTGTACAATGGTGGATCTATCACCCACACTCAGTGCCTGTTGGTCTGTACAATGGTGGATCTATCACCCACACTCAGTGCCTGTTGGTCTGTACAATGGTGGATTCATCACCCACACTCAGTGCCTGTTGGTCTGTACAATGGTGGATCCATCACCCACACTCAGTGCCTGTTGGTCTGTACAATGGTGGATCCATCACCCACACTCAGTGCCTGTTAGTCTGTACAATGGTGGATCTATTACCCACACTCAGTGCCTGTTGGTCTGTACAATGGTGGATCCATCACCCACACTCAGTGCCTGTTGGTCTGTACAATGGTGGATCCATCACCCACACTCAGTGCCTGTTGGTCTGTACAATGGTGGATCCATCACCCACACTCAGTGCCTGTTGGTCTGTACAATGGTGGATCTATCACAATGTCTAATGAGTCTTAGGCCTGTAAAAGGGACTTTTACTTTATGTTTTTACTGTTGTTTAAATTTGTTATGTTTTGTTGGAGATGTTTTTGCAGTTGTTGAACTTGGTTTTGTTTTGTTGGAGGTGTTTTGCAGCTGATGAACTTTGTTTTGTTGGAGATGTTTTACAGTTGTTGAACTTTATGTTTGTTGATGTTTTACAGTTGTTGAACTTTGTTATGTTTTGTTGGAGATGTTTTGCAGTTGTTGAACTTTGTTATGTTTTGTTGGAGATGTTTTACAGATGTTGAACTTTATGTTTTGTTGGAGGTGTTTTACAATTAAACTTTGTTATGTTTTTCTGTCGAGATTTGACTCGCAGTGCCATTTAATATGCCAGTAACATGCTGCCCTTGTATTTCAGCTTCAATCGCCTGGACATCCCACCGTATGAGAACTATGAGAAGTTCCTATCCAAATTGACGTGTGCTGTCGAAGAAACTTGTGGCTTTGCTGTGGAGTGAATCTGCCCTAGCCAACTGAGCACTCATCAGGACCATGTTTATAGTGACAATTTATAAGGACAATGTTTATAGTGACATTCACAAGGATAATGTGTATAGTGACATTTTATGAGGATAATGTTTATAATGACGTTCTACAAGAACAATGTTTATAGTGATGTTTTACAAGGATAGTGAAATTCAGAAGGATAATGTTTATAGTGTTGTTTTACATATAGTGAGATTCAGAAGGATGATGTTTATAGTGATGTTTTACGAGGATAAGGTGTATGATGAAATTCACAAGGATAATGTTTATAGTAACACAGGAACTGTGGTGATAGCAGTGTTCACGGAAATTATATTTATAGGGACTTTCTAAAGCGTAGTGAATTGTAGTGATAATCGTCTTGATGATAATTATAAAAATTAGAGTAACTTTCACAAGGTTATTGATTATATTGACATTGAGAAAGATTATAATGAAGGTGAAGATTATAAGTAGGATTCGTGAAAACTTTGGCCTGGTTCAATACCTGGTACATTCAAGGTCCATAGATTGCTGCTAGCTATTTTATTTTAATAGTGACCACTCCTTTGCTTCAGTATTTGGAGATAATGTGGTTTCCTCTTGCCTTCCACGTGCACCTGGTTTTATAACGCGCTGGCTACATAGAATACTCCAAGATGCACATGAGGATGAGAAAGAAGCAGTAATGGATCAAGTAACATGTTTGTAAGACAGGCAGGCACAGATCTGTCTGTCAGTGCAGAAATGCATGGTATAAGATAGACAACTGTGATGTGGAATGATTAGAAAGCTTCATGACCAGCATAATTGCTGCAGAACTTAATGATGATATAGGAGGCATTGCAAGAATTGATGTCATCGTATGGAACAGTTCAAACTTGATGATGATATAGAAGGCAGTGAAAGAATTGATGTCATTGTGTGGAAAAGGTCAGACTTGATGGTGGTATAGAATGCATTGCAAGAATTTATGTCATCATGTGAAACAGTTCAAACTTATAGATGATATAAAGACAATGCAAGAATTGATGTCATCATGAAACATTGAATCTTGTAGAGGGTATAGAAGGCAGTGCAAGAATTGATGTCTTTGTGAAAGAGCTCAAACTTTTTAGAGGAGTAGTTAGTGTCTGTACTGTCTTCCTGCAACTCTTAACTATATTTGATCATCTGTCCACAAGGATTTTATTGGAGCAAAGACCAGGGCAGGTACAGATCTGTCAAAGATGCAGTTTTTAATGCTAAAACCATTTTACAGCCATGACCGCTTATTGCTGTGGGAGTCACTGCTTGTGGCCTTCAAGAAATGTATACAAGTTGCCAAGGTGAAAGTGAGCATTCAAGTATTACCTGCTTGATGACGTGTTTTGCAGAACAGACTCATAATTCTCTGGCAGGGTTTCAGAGATGCTTTTACTGGAATATTGTTTGCGCTTGTAACTAGGCAAGGTGTTGATGAAGAGGTCTCAAGTGTTGCAAGGAGACGGCTTGTTGCCAGCTTGGTCAGTGGCAAAGATGTTTAGTATGATACATGACATACTTGTTCTTCAATGAGATTAAGTTTTATGTTGTGCACAGCTTGGATATAACTAGCTGTCCCGCAGTGTGCTTAGATGCCTCTTGTTGATTAATAGAAAGAAACTAGTGCAAATGCAGATAATCGTGTGCAATGAAAGTGGTCTACGCACAAACTGTGCAAGAAAAACTGGCATGCTGACTTTTGCTTCTACTTCCTGTTGTTGCCAGAATGGACAGTTTAAAAATGAAAATGTTCTCCTCAGTGCAGATACAAATATTATTCTGACCAGATGAGACACTGACCATTGCCTGCCATTACCTGGTGCTACAGTTCAGGAACTTTAAAGTATTTTGTATTCTTTTACACTCATGACTTCTTTAACTGAGGATTCTTTTTAATTTATGAAATGGACAAGTCTGGGGTCTAAATGGCTTTAATGATGTCTGAATTTATATTGGAGTTTTATGTTTGAGTTTGTGTATTTCCTGTATAGTTACATGTATTTTCTTTGTGGCATTTGTTGAGATTTGTCTGTAGGGAAACAGGAGCTCAGCTGTGTGTGAACAAGCTTGCTCATATGACCTGTTTATGTGCTTGTTGAAGTTTACATGAAATTGGTAGACTGATCATTGGATGTTTTTGTTTGCATTTGTCTTTGTGTGCTTGGGTAATTTTGTTAGAAAGTTGTAACCAGCCTTGATTGATAATTTGTTTGAGAGAAAGCATCGGCTGTGCAAAGACAATGGAAGAACTATCTAAAGACACAAAGAACTGCATTGCACAAATCTCCAACATGCTGAGTCCAGGGTCAGAAATCAGCCAATTTAAAAGCAGACAGCTGTTGATTTTGATGGTATGAGCGTCGGTTCAGAAAGCAATGGCAAACTACTGAACATAAAAATTGCCTAGTAAATCACAAAAGCCAAATAATGCTGGGGTTGATTGTAATGTCCTTTAGAGGACATGCAACTAACGCGAACTGTATATGCAGTGTTACCTAAAGGACATACAACAAACTTTAACTATATGTACAGTGTTACCTAAAGGACATAAAATAGCTTTAACTATATATACAAAATTATCTAAAAACAGTGTATGCCCTGTTTAATGCTTGTGGTACAAGCCCCTTGAGTGCAGTGCCAAGATTATTCTCATACCATCTGTGAGCTCGTGTCAGAGGTCAGGTGTGAGAACTGATGAGATGGGGGGTGAGGTAAACTTGAAGAACGAGCAGGACACAAGTTTCTTGTTCAATTAGTTGTCAGGTTATCCTTATTGCACGTCAGACCATTCAGTCTATAAGAGCTAGTATCCTTCTCCTCTGTATCTCCCTCAGCATTTATTGGTCGATGACACCAGTTCTGTATTGAATAACTAGATGTCTGTGGCTCCCTGCATAGTGATCTCATCTGCATCTCCCCTTTTCACGTAATGTTCTGACAGTCTGGTCAGGGTTGCAGATTTGCAGTTCAGCTCTGTTGAAATAGATATTTTGTGTTTAAAAAAAAAAAAAAAAAAAACTTGGGGGGTTTAGAGTAAATTTTGAGGCAATTTGCAGTTTGTTGCCGCCAGTTTGCTATATTCATTCACATTTGTTCAGAAGGGCAGGTATAACAGTGTTTGACTTATTGTACCTTGCCATCTCATATTTATAACAGTGAGGATTGTTGTTTTAAGCATGTCACTTTATTATAAAGATCTGATGACCAAGCAGTTGTATTCTTAGACACAGACTTGACTTGATTGGTAAATGACTTCTGCAGTCTCAAGACAAACTTTGATAACACAGCTGGAGGTGATGGCTAGACAGTAATGAAATTCTGAATGGACATGATAGTTTTCCCTTTTGTACACTGGGATGTGACGTGTGTGACATTCCTCCCTTAGAGTCACAGACAGGGATGTTATAGTTGTACCAACAGCCTTCCTTAGAGTCACAGACAGGGATGTTATAGTTGTACCAACACCACAGACAGGGATGTTACAGTTGTACCAACACCACAGACAGGGATGTTATAGTTGTACCCACAGCCTCCCTTAGAGTCACAGACAGGGATGTTATAGTTGTACCCACAGCCTCCCTTAGAGTCACAGACAGGGATGTTATAGTTGTACCAACAGCCTTCCTTAGAGTCACAGACAGGGATGTTATAGTTGTACCAACACCACAGACACGGATGTTACAGTTGTACCAACACCACAGACAGGGATGTTATAGTTGTACCAACACCACAGACAGGGATGTCACAGTTGTACCAACACCACAGACAGGGATGTTACAGTTGTACCAACACCACAGACAGGGATGTCACAGTTGTACCAACACCACAGACAGGGATGTTATAGTTGTACCAACACCACAGACAGGGATGTCACAGTTGTACCAACACCACAGACAGGGATGTTACAGTTGTACCAACACCACAGACAGGGATGTCACAGTTGTACCAACACCACAGACAGGGATGTTACAGTCAACTCCACAGACAGGGATGTTACAGTTGTACCAACACCACAGACAGGGATGTTACTGTTGTACCAACACCACAGACAGGGATGTCACAGTTGTACCAACACCACAGACAGGGATGTTACAGTTGTACCAACACCACAGACAGGGATGTTATAGTTGTACCAACACCACAGACAGGGATGTCACAGTTGTACCAACACCACAGACAGGGATGTTACAGTTGTACCAACACCACAGACAGGGATGTCACAGTTGTACCAACACCACAGACAGGGATGTTATAGTTGTACCAACACCACAGACAGGGATGTCACAGTTGTACCAACACCACAGACAGGGATGTTACAGTTGTACCAACACCACAGACAGGGATGTCACAGTTGTACCAACACCACAGACAGGGATGTTACAGTCAACTCCACAGACAGGGATGTTACAGTTGTACCAACACCACAGACAGGGATGTTACTGTTGTACCAACACCACAGACAGGGATGTTACAGTTGTACCAACACCACAGACAGGGATGTTACAGTTGTACCAACACCACAGACAGGGATGTTACAGTTGTACCAACACCACAGACAGGGATGTCACAGTTGTACCAACACCACAGACAGGGATGTTACAGTCAACTCCACAGACAGGGATGTTACAGTTGTACCAACACCACAGACAGGGATGTTACTGTTGTACCCACAGCCTTCCTTAGAGTCGCAGACAGTAATGTTACAGTTGTACCCACAGCCTCCCTTAGAGTTACAGACAGTGATATTACAGTTGTACCCACAGTCTCTCTTAGAGTTACAGACAGGGATGTTACAGTTGTACCCACAGCCTCCCTTAGAGTAACAGACTGAGATGTGATGACACTTGTACCAAGATTCCCCATATAACATCCTCAGACCAGAATGTGACAGTTTTACCAACCTCCTCTGGCTGAGATGTGGCACAGTGAGAAAAGACCCCAAAGGTGTCACTAAAATATGATAAGTGAGAATGAGCAGGGGAAAAACAAATGCTGTCGTGTGATCTTCCACACAGGAAGGCAGGAATGTCTTGTCAGACGAGCTGTCATTTGTCATCTACTGACTATAGTACCTTGCAGTGTATGGCAGAGGGGTCTTTGAGCCTGAGGATTTAAGGCCGCCTGGCTAGTGCAGTCGCCACGAACTGTGCAGGTTAAGGTTTTCTTCTCCCCCCCCCCCCCCCTCTCCCTCGACAGAAAACAATCCACACCTTACCGAGGATTCGAACCTGGGTCTCCCGAAGGAGAACCCAGTGTTCTTGGCCACTCCCCGTATGATGAACAATGCTCATTATTGTGCACTTTGTTGTTGTTACTATTCTGTTCATGTTCATCATCATTATCAAATGTGTTATTGTTAATGTTATTATTATTGGAGATGCTATTATTTTGTTATCTTCATTATTGTCATTATTACTATTATTATTATGATTATTATGATTATTATTATCATCCTAAAGAATATGCAGCTTTGTTTAAAATGTGCACTGCAGGGTATTTATTCCTAGTTTTCCACAGCATTGTTAATGTTTCTTTGATTCAAGACTTGATGTTTGAGTGTTGATTGCCTATTGTTGTTTGAGTGTTGGTTGTTGCATGTTGATTGTTGAGGAAGAGTTGAGTGTTAAAGGGCTCACTGTTCCAGTGGAAGACAATTATTTCTTCAGATAGGCAGACAATTTTATAGTAATATCTCTCTCTCTCTCTCTCTCTCTCTCTCTCTCTCTCTCTCTCTCTCTCTCTCTCTCTCTCTCTCTCTCTCTCGCTCTCTCTCTCTCTCTCTCTTTCCCCCCGCCCCCCACACACACACACACATACAGAAAGACAAACTGTACTTCTGATGAGAAAATTAGCTTCCAGTAATGGTGGTTTCAGCCGGGATCATTGTCTCTCTGTAAGCTTCCAGTAATGGTGGTTTCAGCCGGGATCATTGTCTCTCTGTAAGCTTCCAGTAATGGTGGTTTCAGCCAGGATCATTGTCTCTCTGTAAGCTTCCAGTAATGGTGGTTTCAGCCGGGATCATTGTCTCTCTGTAAGCTTCCAGTAATGGTGGTTTCAGCCGGGATCATTGTCTCTCTGTAAGCTTCCAGTAATGGTGGTTTCAGCCAGGATCATTGTCTCTCTGTAAGCTTCCAGTAATGGTGGTTTCAGCCGGGATCATTGTCTCTCTGTAAGCTTCCAGTAATGGTGGTTTCAGCCGGGATCATTGTCTCTCTGTGAGCTTCCCTTAATGGTGGTTTCAGCCGGGATCATTGTCTCTCTGTGAGCTTCCCTTAATGGTGGTTTCAGCCGGGATCATTGTCTCTCTGTGAGCTTCCCTTAATGGTGGTTTCAGCCGGGATCATTGTCTCTCTGTAAGCTTCCAGTAATGGTGGTTTCAGCCGGGATCATTGTCTCTCTGTGAGCTTCCCTTAATGGTGGTTTCAGCCGGGATCATTGTCTCTCTGTGAGCTTCCAGTAATGGTGGTTTCAGCCGGGATCATTGTCTCTCTGTGAGCTTCCCTTAATGGTGGTTTCAGCCGGGATCATTGTCTCTCTGTAAGCTTCCAGTAATGGTGGTTTCAGCCAGGATCATTGTCTCTCTGTAAGCTTCCAGTAATGGTGGTTTCAGCCGGGATCATTGTCTCTCTGTGAGCTTCCCTTAATGGTGGTTTCAGCCGGGATCATTGTCTCTCTGTAAGCTTCCAGTAATGGTGGTTTCAGCCGGGATCATTGTCTCTCTGTAAGCTTCCAGTAATGGTGGTTTCAGCCGGGATCATTGTCTCTCTGTAAGCTTCCAGTAATGGTGGTTTCAGCCGGGATCATTGTCTCTCTGTGAGCTTCCCTTAATGGTGGTTTCAGTCGGGATCATTGTCTCTCTGTAAGCTTCCAGTAATGGTGGTTTCAGCCGGGATCAATGTCTCTCTGTGAGCTTCCCTTAATGGTGGTTTCAGCCGGGATCATTGTCTCTCTGTAAGCTTCCAGTAATGGTGGTTTCAGCCGGGATCATTGTCTCTCTGTAAGCTTCCAGTAATGGTGGTTTCAGCCGGGATCATTGTCTCTCTGTGAGCTTCCCTTAATGGTGGTTTCAGCCGGGATCATTGTCTCTCTGTAAGTTTCCAGTAATGGTGGTTTCAGCTGGGATCATTGTCTCTCTCTAAGCTGCTGCACTCACCACTACACCACCTTGACATTAGATTATTACCATCATCATCATCATCAGGTTAATCATATGGAGACCAATGTTGAAGTCATGTGGTTATGTCAGTCTACTGTCATCTGTTCTCAGCAATCCCCTTCACCTTTGTTTGTGTCCTTGCATGCTTGTGTGATGTAGTTGTTCATGGACGCTCCCTTTAACTGCTCCCCTGTTATTTACATTGTATTATTTTCACTAGTAAACCCCCATTAGTAAACCCCCATGTCTTGTATTTTAGTGTACGTTATATGCAAATGAACAGATGTCATGTTTCTAAAACATGGACATATCCTTGTTATCCACAAGGTTGCAGGTTTTCTATTTCAGTTAGTCTGCAGCATGTGTTGCAACTGTAGTTGAGTCGTGTAATTATGCCCTGCCAGCTGACACAGGCATTCATGTCTTTCCCCAGATCTCAATCCTTAAATGTTCTGGATCGACTCTGCTGATGGTATTCCTCCATACTCCTGTCTCGGTGCATCCAGCATCATCTCTCACACTCTGCCTCTTTTCCCAATGATCTTTCCTGCCATTGCAGTGTTTCCCGTGCTTGAGTGTCTCCAGACATCTTTTAGTGTCAGCATCTTGTTTCTGATGTTGGTGTCACAGTGCCAGTCTTGTGACTAAATCAACAACACTGGCAATGGAAAGACTGCCAATGGAAAGCGTCAGCTTTACATGAGCGCAATTGTATGTGACAGAATTGGCGCTGCAGATAGAAAGTCTTCATCAGTAAACAAACTTTAAAAGACTCAAATAAAACTACATTTAAAAAAAACTACCAAAAGATAATACCGAGCTGAAATGTCAGTTCTCCAGAGAAAATTTGTGTCATAATTTCCCACAGAATACAAGGCAGCAACCTCTTGAGCATCCTGGCCAGTATTTCTCACTACAGTTTACAGGCAACTTCATTGCAGCAGGTTTGATCCCATTTAGCTCGATCTCTTTCCATAGAGCACTAACTCAATAGGTCAAGTGGCGACCCTCAGGGGTCTCTTAAAACATTACAATCTTAAACCAGATGATGGAGTCTGAAAACAAACCCACAACCTTTGCAGCACAAGGTGGGCAGCTTGACTGTGTCCTCTACAGTTGTAGTATTTATGAACTCTGGGTGTCCGCATGGCAGAGCTGTAGCTCATCCACCTTCTATTGTCGAAGCCATTAGTCATGTTAGTTTTCCTGTTGTACGTAAACTCTAATACCAACATATGCATACAAACAAGTAACATATACACATACATCTGTCAATCCTGGATTCAGTTTGTATACTCATGTCCTTAAAATATCCATTAGATGATTAGCATACGTATACACGTGTAATATTCTGATGTATTCGTCTTGGGAAATGACCAAGTGATTGTTTACTCAGTATGTTATTCATATATGTTAACATGAAATAGTTACTCACATTGTTTGTGATTGGTGATGCATGTCATGGGAAATAATGTATACAAGTCCAGGGCTGGGTTGGAGGTGCTTAATGTGTGGTGACATTCTCTCACCTCATGATGAGGTTTTGAATCTGCAGTATCTTGATGAGGTGTATGTGTATGTGTGTGTATGCTGGTGTGTATTATGTATGTATGTGGGCTGCTTATTATGTATGTATGTGGGCTGCTAGAGAGGTGATCCGGGGCCGGCGGTCTGAAACAATTTGAGAGTAACTTATATACACCCACAGTAATTTATCTTTGAAGTTTTTATTGTTGCACGATTGTTGTTGTTGTATATTGTAATAAATGAATGGAAATATTTGTACTTTCATACAAGTGTGTTGTCCAGGTAATAGATTGCAGTTATGACTCAGCACCATGTGTAGCACCAGGGTCATTGTCTCAGATCATGTATGACTGAATGTCCATAAACATACCAACATCATGAGCTCTGAGCTAAACTAGCTTCCTATGCAAGATTATTTCTTCAGCACTCAAGGAGAATGTCTCCTGGCAGTTGCATGCAATAAAAAGTGAGTACTTTGTTGATGCTTTTGTGCACAAAATAACAGCAATACAGATTGGTGGATTCAGCTGTAATAAAAGCAATGCAAAACTGACTTGAGAAATTCTCTTCAAAGATAAACCTAAGGTAGATCATTTTGTAGCAGGGCGAAATACATACTGTCTCATGGCATTATGGGATGGGGTGACCCAATTTAATTTCATTGCTGTTTTCTCCTTCCTGAGTTGTGAGTGCAGACAAATAGTTGTTTGATGGGTGGTCGTTGAAATGGTCGCTGTCAGCATGGAAGTCATGGCAGAGGTCAGTTGAGCTGCCCAGAATGTCCAGGCATGTCTGAGATGACTGCGGCCGTGAAGTTAGTGGCTACAGGGTCCCATCAGAGGATTGGTGAGGTTCATGTAGCGTTGTATGGCTGAATGGTGTGACACTGCCTTTGAATATAAATGTTATAGACGAGTTCTAAGAATATCTTGGGTAAAGAAAAGAACAAATGCATCCATACTTCAAGAGTTGAATATTGAAGAAGGTTGGCTATTAAAGACGATAAAACAAAGAAAATTGAAATATTTTGGTCACCTGAAACGTCACGAAAGTCTGGAGAGAACAATAATGGAGGGGTATATGCCTGGGAAGAGAGGAAGAGGAAGGCCAAAGAGAAGATGGGTGCAGGATGTGGCGGATGATCTCCAGATGGGTGTATCAGATGCGGGACATCTTGCTTATGATCGAGAGGTTTTCCGGAAGGTTGTTATGGAAGCGAGGTTCTGCAAAGGACATGCTACTGAATGAATGAATGAATGCAGGGATGTGTGAAGTATTTGGGTACTGTTTGGCTGTGTGCTGTAATACTGCTAAGATGTGTTAAGTATTGTGAGGCTGTATGTTGATGCGTTACTGCTAGATATATGAAGTACTGTGCTAGATATATGAAGTACTGTGCTAGATATATGAAGTACTGTGCTAGATATGTGAAGTACTGTGTGACTGTATGCTGTGGCACTACTAGGTTATGTAATGAACTGTATGACCATATGCTGTGGAATTGTTAGGTTGTGTGAAGTATAGCTGTGTTAAGTTATATGAAGTATAGTTGTGTTAGGTTATATGAAGTATAGTTGTGTTAGGTTATGTGAAGCATAGTTGTGTTAGGTTATGTGAAGTATAATTGTTTTAGGTTGTGTGAAGTATAGTTGTGTTAGGTTATTGAAGTATAGTTGTGTTAGGTTGTGTGAAGTATAGTTGTGTTAGGTATGTGAAGTATAGTTGTGTTAGGTATGTGAAGTATAGTTGTGTTAGGTTGTGTGATGTATACCTGTGTTACGTCATGTGAAGTATACCTGTGTTAGGTTGTGTGAAGTATACCTGTGTTAGGTTGTGTGATGTATACCTGTGTTACGTCATGTGAAGTATACCTGTGTTAGGTTGTGTGAAGTATACCTGTGTTAGGTTGTGTGAAGTATAGTTGTGTTAGGTTGTGTGAAGTATACCTGTGTTAGGTTGTGTGAAGTATAGTTGTGTTAGGATGTGTGAAGTATACCTGTGTTAGGTTGTGTGAAGTATAGTTGTGTTAGGTTGTGTGATGTATACCTGTGTTAGGATGTGTGAAGTATACCTGTGTTAGGTTGTGTGAAGTATAGTTGTGTTAGGTTGTGTGAAGTATACCTGTGTTAGGATGTGTGAAGTATACCTGTGTTAGGTTGTGTGAAGTATACCTGTGTTAGGTTGTGTGATGTATACCTGTGTTACGTCATGTGAAGTATACCTGTGTTAGGTTGTGTGAAGTATACCTGTGTTAGGTTATGTGAAGTATAGTTGTGTTAGGTTGTGTGAGGTATACCTGTGTTAGGTTGTGTGAAGTATAGTTGTGTTAGGATGTGTGAAGCATTGTATATGTGTCTGCAGCAGCATTACTATAATAAAGCCATCATAGATGACTGAACGGTGGTAATATACGGTGCTGAGCCATGTGCTGAGCCATGGTGGCATCATCGATAGATCATTGGCTTGCTATCAGGATCAGCTCCATTCCCAGGTGAAGAGTCACATCTCTTGCATCACTAGCATATCTGAAAGTTGATCGCACCCCCATAGCATCCAGAAGGTAGTTGGTCTCTGTATCTCATAATGCCATGGTTAGATATGTAAGAAAGGTTATCACTTCACACTTCTAATGATTAGTACCTGCCATAAGATAGTAGGAAAGTAAGGGAGGAACACCCCAGCACACTGTTTCAGTCAGGATGTGAAGGGTGGATGGGTGGAAATTTGTCTCCCTTTGACTTGTAGTAACGTCAGTGACAAGATAGGTGGTAACTCTAGGGATATAAATGTGCTACTTTGCAGCAGAATATTCAGTGATTGCCAAGATGACAGTAGTAGCACACACACAATGTAAATACAAATACCATGCCTTACTTTGTTCACTTGTGTTTGTTGTTTGTATTAGTTGTCTGTGGTCTTGTATATTGTGTCTTGTTGTGTAGTATATAGATTTGTAACACTGTCATTAATTGTATGCATTCTTTTGAGTCCTTAATCTTTTGGTTTTGTGTTATTTTGTTGTTTTTGTGTGTCTGTATTGTCACAAGGGTTTTGATGTTTGTATGATTGCTATTTGAATATCGCAGCCACGTCATCTCAAGGTGACAGATGAATATAAACATTGACGACGCAGACAATATAGGTCCTGTGCCATCAAAGAATTGACATGCTGTCACATATCTGTATACAGGGGGTGGTAGCTGTCACATATGTCTGTATATAGGGGGTGGTAGCTGTCACATATGTCTGTATATAGGGGGTGGTAGCTGTCACATATGTCTGTATATAGGGGGTGGTAGCTGTCACATATGTCTGTATATAGGGGGTGGTAGCTGTCACATATGTCTGTATATAGGGGGTGGTAGCTGTCACATATGTCTGTATATAGGGGGTGGTAGTTGTCACATATGTCTGTATATAGGGGGTGGTAGCTGTCACATATGTCTGTATATAGGGGGTGGTAGCTGTCACATATGTCTGTATATAGGGGGTGGTAGCTGTCACATATGTCTGTATATAGGGGGTGGTAGCTGTCACATATGTCTGTATATAGGGGGTGGTAGCTGTCACACATGTCTGTATACAGGGGGTGATAGCTGTCACATATGTCTGTATACAGGGGGTGGTAGCTGTCACATATGTCTGTATATAGGGGGTGGTAGCTGTCACATATGTCTGTATACAGGGGGTGGTAGCTGTCACATATGTCTGTATATAGGGGGTGGTAGCTGTCACATATGTCTGTATATAGGGGGTGGTAGCTGTCACATATGTCTGTATATAGGGGGTGGTAGCTGTCACATATGTCTGTATATAGGGGGTGGTAGCTGTCACATATGTCTGTATATAGGGGGTGGTAGCTGCCACATATGTCTGTATATAGGGGGTGGTAGCTGTCACATATGTCTGTATATAGGGGGTGGTAGCTGTCACATATGTCTGTATATAGGGGGTGGTAGCTGTCACATATGTCTGTATACAGGGGGTGGTAGCTGTCACATATGTCTGTATACAGGGGGTGGTAGCTGTCACATATGTCTGTATATAGGGGGTGGTAGCTGTCACATATGTCTGTATATAGGGGATGGTAGCTGTCACATATGTCTGTATATAGGGGGTGGTAGCTGTCACATATGTCTGTATACAGGGGGTGGTAGCTGTCACATATGTCTGTATATAGGGGGTGGCAGCTGTCACATATGTCTGTATATAGGGGATGGTAGCTGTCACATATGTCTGTATATAGGGTGTGGTAGCTATCACATATGTCTGTATATAGGGGGTGGTAGCTGTCACATATGTCTGTATATAGGGGGTGGTAGCTGTCACATATGTCTGTATATAGGGGGTGGTAGTGTCGTCCCTGGGGTGAGGGGAATCAACACTCACATTCTTTTTAACCCCATATCATTATTCTGGAGAATCCACTAGATTCCATCCACAACACCCCGTCAATCCCTGGATACCTGTTTCTCTCTCACCACTCACCACTGGATCATGCCCCCTCTCATTCTTCCCCAAAACAACATACTGCACAACTCTAGCTTCTAAAAATTAATAACAATTATTTTAATGAAGAAAAGTGTATGTATGTGCGAAGTGTATGTGTAGAATGTATGTCGTATACTCTAGTGTGTCTGCAGAATCAGACCGGACAGCTCAGGAGCAAAGTCTGATCATCCCGGTAATGGCCACACAACATCATCATAGCTCAACACACAATGACCTCACCAAACGATGTTTGATAACGCAAATACCTGGTCACCAATCACGGATGTAGTCCAATACTAATCCTGAATCGATCACACACAATGTTACTAAATGTCCCTACCGTTCTGAGATTTAACAATCCCTGTATCGTGAAAACACGGATCACTGTCACTTGAAACAAAATGATTCATTCCTAAATGTTCTAGAGTTTCACGATTACACAGTTAATGATTACAGTTCCACAGGAATCTAATAACTGAGAAGAACGCTATGTTCGTTGTTCCTGTTCCCCTTATAACCCATATTGTTCTTTTTACATGTGGTATGGAAAATGATTTCACTCAACTTCCGTGAACCCTATCACTAAGGAGTCATTTCCAGATAGTTATCTGTTTCTGCTCAACAGAGCAGAGTTCCTTCAGATCCTCTTGATTATGGGCCAAGAGCAAAAGCCACTGAATAAAACCTCCTTCACTGAATCATCCAGAATCTTAAACAGTGAATGTTCAGCTTGTTTTCTTCATAACCGGAGTGGAACCTGTGAAAGAGAGTACACATCTGGTGAGAGCAACCCGACACTGACCCTTATTAGATGAGTGCAGGCCGATGGCCGCACTCAGATATTTAACAGTGGACTAAACTCTGTCATAGGGCAGAGGAGCTCATCACATCGGTCTGAGTTAGGGTAAGACAAGGAAAGACCAAAGGCACAGCGCAGAACCCCAGTAGACACCCCACTGGAAGATCCCACCATTGGACATTTCCCTCATCCCCCAACCATCCCCAATCTCTTCAAATATCATCCCACTACACTATTCTCAACCAGCTGAGCCAATTGACATCTCACACTGGCTAGTTTAACAACGTGACTGCGTGCTGTCGCCGACACTCCTAGAATACCTAACCACAAAGCAACAACACTATGCTCAAGTCCTAAACTCTATCTATCACTAGACTATCCTACATTACTTATACCTAAACGCTATCTAGTGAATACCTTATGTAAACCAGCTCTATCCTGAATTGAATCTACACATTGCCATGCAAGACACATGTTCATCGACTTGAATTGACACAGAACACAATAGATTCTTTCCTAAATTTGAACAGAGCTAGCCAAATACTTCAGTCTAGTTTAATTCCATTTTTCCCACTGGCGGCAAATAAGTTATGTTTCCTCCAGTGGGAGATTGTCCGAGTGACGTCATTCGCTGTCAACAACAGGTGGTCTTGGCGGCAACCAAATCAAAACGGCGTTTTTCCTTTCATCTTGCGATTCGAGCAAAATAACATGCCGTCCTGTGTCCTGGGGAAATTTCAAGGACTTTTGGTTTCGTTCGATCCGATGGAAGTGCCCCCCCCCCCCCACCCCCCAATCAACAAAAAGTTGCAGCTGTCTCTGTAAATCTATCATCTGATCTTTAACTCCAGTGGTCCCGTGACAGGTAGCTGTCACATATGTCTGTATATAGGGGGTGGTAGCTGTCACATATGTCTGCATTTAGGGGTGGTAGCTTTTTCATATGTCTGCAAGTAGGGGCTGGTAGCTGTCACATATGTCTGTATATAGGGGGTGGTAGCTGTCACATATGTCTGCATATAGGGGGTGGTAGAAGACTTTCACCACAACCCATAACATCCACCGTTGCCCGGGGTTACATGCAAATTGCAAACCTTCTTGCCACTTCCAAAAGACAACTAACGATAGATGGCCAGTGCAAACTACTAATTTAATTCTACCCCAAAAGCTCGAAACTGTAATAGGGCACATCGTACCACCAACCAACCTTATATTTGTTTACATGCAAATGGCAGACAAACCTACCAAGACATTCTTAGAGTGTGTAGATATTTATCATTGACTTCCACTAGCCATAGGCTGTTTGAGAAAACACTAATAATAGTGGTTTCCTGGGTGTAAAATGGGACAGTCAGGTGAAACTGGGTGGACGTATCAGCAATGGCTGGATTAGCCATGGAGAAGTTTTATGTCTCTTAAATCCACAACCACATGGAATGACACTATCCAGTGCCGCCTACCGGGCGCTGGAATGCAGATTATTCCTCCCCACGACACTTGACGGCAAAGTGGAAGATGATGAAGAAATCCACGGACGTGCTGCACTAAATAGATTGATACATGGGAATATTTCTACTTACCTTCCTGGGGTTCATGATGTATGTCACCTGTGATAAAGCCTGTTGAGAACCTTGTACAGTTTGAGACTGAAAAACAGTCACAAGAACTTCCCACAATAATGGTAGACACTCAGCATCCAAGCCTGGCACATACGCCTGGAGACCTCACATGTGCAGAATGAGTACTACTTGTGTGCTGGGTGCAGACAGAAGGCATCATCACTCCCTAAATTGTTCATGCTTTATAAGAGTACAGCTCGGGTAGTAAGTGTAAAAAGTGTAAAAAGTAGTAAGTGTAAAACAACGGGGCTCTATTTTAGAAACCCTAGTTTACAGGAACGACATTGTAGCACTCCAGGAGACGAGACTGGGCGATCAGCTACTCCGAATTGCCGGCTTCAAATGTTTCTATAACAGACGACATCTGGGAACGGCGATTCTCGTTCGCGACAGCATGGTGGCGTCAGAGCTAGACATGTCCAGTTGGAACAGTGACGATATACAAATACAGGCGTTGAGAGTTCATTCCAGTACACCTTCGTGTTGGTTAATGTTTATGCCCGCAATGCGAGTGTGGACGCCCAGAAGTGGCAGTGCTTAAGTGGCATATTAGGCCACGAGAGAAATGTTATTTTCTGTGGTGACTTCAACGCTAAAGGCAGATCATGGGGAAACACTTCCTCCAATACACAAGGGGAGGAGCTCGAGACTGCACTGGAAACCATCGACCTGGTTTGTATCAACAGTGGCTGTGTCACCAGGACAGCAAGCCGTCCAGGCGATGAGGACAGTGCTATTGATCTGGCGCTAGTTTCACCTTCACTCACTACAGTGTGTAGATGGGGTGTCCTAGGACACCATGGCAGCGACCACCACCCATGCAGCATATTGGTGGAGAAAGGCAGAACCAGGCAGCACAAGCTAAAGGTAAAGACGTTCCAGTATGACAGTACAGGGCAAGATGTGATGAGTAAAATAAGACGTGACAAGCGCAGAACGTTTCAGGGCAGGAAGAAAAGGAAAAAAAGCTGGGAGCAGCCACCGTGGTGGAGTTTCGAGGTGGAGAAGGCTTGGGTGGATAAGCGTAGTGCTGTAAGGAGATGGCAAAATGCCAAGAAGAACAGAGCTGGTCATCCTAGTCCCTGCTTGCACATAGAAAGAGAGATGCACACAAAAGTAAGCTTTTTCAAAAAAACTGGTCACGGTGGTTAAAAGCGAAAAATGGGCAGAGGTGTGTCAAAGAGTAAGCACAGACAAGTCACTGAAATTGTTCTGGCGACTACATAAAAGCATGAGTGGTGTAGTCAAGAATAAGAGCATTTCTGACTTCCAAGGTGCTGACCTCATCTGGCAGAGGACTGACGAGGACAAGGGCAAAGCCCTCTTTGAACGCTACCTTGAGCAGAGCAACCAGACAGACATGGGAGGCCGGAATCTGGCCAAGGAGGTCACCTCAGACAGATGCAAGGCCCAGAACACTTCGGATGAAGACACAGTGACAGTGAAAGAAATCAAGGTTGTGCTTCGACGATCAAAAAACAGTGCTCCAGGTCCTGATGGCATAAGATACGACGACATAAATAGGTGTACCGACAATGAGCTAGAGAAACTAGCAGACATGTATAACAACAGTATAGGGAGTGCTAGCATCAAGGAGGAATGGTTACACAGCTATCTGATTCCCTTGCCGAAGCCTGACAAAGACCACAAGAAAATTCAGGGATATCGAATTATAACCATGCAGAATACAATAGGCAAGCTGCTGGAGAAGGTAATTGCCAGGAAAATATCAAGCCAACTAGAGAGGCAAGGTGTTTTCCCACCTACCCTGGGTGGGTACCGTCCAAAAAGAGAAACCTGGACCAATGCAGCAGTCTTTGCCCATGATGTCTATGAAGGTTTCCACTCAGGCACTGAAACCGTTGCTGCAGCGATTGATCTTGAGGACGCATACAACAGAGTACCACTGGATTTTTTAATGTTTCAGCTTCTTGAACTAAACGTAAGTCCATTCCTCCTTAGTTGGATCGCTGCAGCTCTCTTCCAACGGAAAGTAGTTTTTAGATGTGGCAGTTGGACTTCGGAACCAACAACAATATATCCTGGCCTACCACAGGGATCACCATTATCTCCGGTACTGTTCAACGCCTACACAGTGAGAATCACCAGTGAGCAGATCACTGGACCTGGCAGGACATTGTCATATGCCGATGATGTTTTAGTGTATCGTCAGGGTAAGGATAGAGAGGAGGTTGCTGTGGAGCTACAAACCGAACTCAATCGCATAAGTACTTGGTGTGATGAAGCTGGGGCAATGGTCAACCCAACAAAGGCAACAGTGACTTGGTTCTCGTTGAATAATCATATTGTCAACAATCCAACACCAACTGTAATGCTGTGTTCAGAGACGGTGGAAAGAACGCAGGCAATGAATTACCTGGGGATACGGTTTGATCGAAGCCTTGCTTATAATGTGCACATAGACCAGGTGATAACAAAGGCCAAGCGGGGTTTGGCAGCGATGCGGGTGATGGCGGCAGCAAACTGTGAGCAGCGCCATCTATGTCTTCTGTACGAGGGGCTGGTCATGTCTGTTTTGGAGTATGCAATGGCAATCCTGACTGTCAGCCATAAGCAGATAGAAAGGATGGAAAGGATACAGAATGAAGCTATGCGCATTATTCTTGGATGTACAAGAGATACAGCATGCAGGGCGATGCGCTACCTTCTTGATTTTCCAACCATTGAAGAGAGAATGCAAGTTTGCAGGGCACGCGCCTACCTCAGAATTAACGCAAACACACAGCATCCACTGCATAGTGAAATTAGGAAGGTGAAGGGCAGCAGGTTAAAAAGAGGACGGTCGTGGATGGGTCAAGCCGAGGATATTCTTCAACAGGTGTGTTCACTTGAGGACTTAGAACCTGGCGAGGAGTGGGTGCAAGTGCCAACAGACTTCTGCACATCCTTTTCAGTTTGCATCCAACTAGATAGAAAATGCAGACAAGAAAATCCGGCTGCTGTTGAGGCTGAAGTACAAGCGTTGATTTTCGAGAATTCGCTAGACAGTGACGCGGTCATCTACACAGATGGGTCGGTCATCCGACATGTGAGAAGCTCATGGGCCTTTACAGCTCGGGCCGGAGGGAGAATTGTGAAGGAGGACTCTGGTGCTTTCACTGAAACCACAAGTAGCCTGACCATGGAAGTCATGGCAGTAAGTAAAGCAATAACATGGCTCGAGACACAGACATTCACTAGGGCTTGTTTCCTTAGCGACTCAATGAACATGATCAAGAGGATAGAGGAGGGGTCGATCCGAAGAGAATGGTTGCTGCCTCTGAAGCGGTCTCGGCTGGCAAAGATTAGTTTCATCTTCGTGCCAGGGCATGCGGGAGTACAAGGAAATGAGCGGGCTGACAAGCTCGCAGGTGAGGCTACTGTTGAGGGCGGACGCGCCATGGACCAGGCTGACATTCTGAATGCTCTACGAGAAGTGAGACTTTTGCAAGAACCAAGTGATGACTGTGAATCTACAACAATGGCCAGACTGCGAGAGCAGCAAATTAAAAGAGGGATGGCCAAACAAGAACACTACGCAGGAAGCCAAAGAAGATTGATAAACCAACACAGAACTGGCGTCGTTAGCCGCTACACGCTGCGGGATTTGCTGAGGAGGGGATCCGAGCACTTATGGACTGAATGGTCCGATGTGCAACGAGGATGATCTGTCGACTAACTAACTAACTAACTAACAGCTCGGGTAATTCAGCTACAAGGCAAGTACATCTTGGGTATGTTGGATCTGTCATCCTCTTGGCTAGATCCCAGAAAGTCATGACTGTCTCTCGTGTTTCCCTCGGTAGAACTGGCAATGACCATGTCGTCGTTTGGCATCTGTCATTGAACTGACAGCCTTAGACATGCTCCACAATTTAGTGCCTATCGCCCCACATCTGTTTGTCCTACTGCCACTGTGTTGAATGGATGGTGTCTGAGTGTGCAACTGATGGTTCTCAGCACGAATTTGATCTGTGACTCAGCTCTTGGTAATGTGAAATATTTTTGTAGCAGGCGGACTGGCTTAGGGGTAGAGCGTGCCTTTAACTCCAGCAGACCTGTTACGAGTCATTATGTTAATGGTGTGGATTTTTACAACGTAAGAAAATGATGGGAACACCTACCATTTTCTGAAGTATATTTATTTAATTTAAGAGAGCGGTGCTTTAAAAATCTGTCTCATAAGAATATGAACAGTGCGACATTAGGAATAATCGAGTCCAGCAAGTCGGTGACTGCAGACGGCTTATAGTCTTATTATTTGTTTACAATTTAACACACACCACTCGTGTGCTTGGAGTCTGTCTCACAAACTCCTGACCCCAACATCTACTACCAACCCGTATTTAGATCTATATTAGGAGATCGTATGGTTGTCCCATCCCATGCAGAGCAAGACGCGCACTGCCTATTCTGTATTCCTCTCTCACTCAGTCACTCCACTGATGGTCCTTGTAAACACCAGAAACGTTAGTCACTGCTATGACTGGTACCTCGCCGTCTTGATAGATGATAGTTTGTAAAACGAAGTTATACCTCTCCATGGCACATAGCCTGGGTTGAATTGTAAAGACCATGTGTTGTCCATGCGGCATGATCCCTCTCTCGGCCTGTCTAGTTTACTCCAGAGGAAAGGTAACACCAATACGCCTGGAACAAGACAAGCTGCCGGCAAAGCAATGCTCTAACTGTCCGCCTGTCGGAGCTTCCATCCTAGACCAGTTGCCGACCAAGGCTTAGGGCCTGGTCTGCCCTGCCATGACATTTTGTCTTTAGGTTGAATTTCCTCGCACCAAGATGCGACTTGGACCCTCCCAATTGCACTCCTCTGCCCGAAGCCGTTGGCACAATGTGGGGTGTCGGGTTTGGTGATCGCCCCCCAACATTCAGCGCTAACTACTTGTAGCGAAACGCCAGTGGTCCATGTCCTTATGCATTCTTTTATTTTGGGTAGACAGGGGGGAACGGCTTTCGGAAGCTCTCAGTTCTCTTGTTCTCTCAAATCTCCATGAAAGATGGTTCTTTGGGTTATCTTCCTATCACAATCTTTACATGGAGCAAGTAGCCAATGTCTTTCACATCGGGTAAACCCGATGGAGCGCCTTGCGCCAAATGTGCGCTGGTGCGGCTGCTAAGCAATTCATGGCCGTGTACACACCTACCGTTGGATAGTGGCATCTTGTCAAGTCGATTTGAAGATTGGGACAGAGATGCAACATCCTACTGAAGTGGTGAAGAAAGGTAGGGCTTGGGTTGTGGGTACTCCAGCCAAACATGGAGTTATAAATATACAATGTGTTGAAGGGGAAGATGAATTGGCGAAAGGCCAATCATAACCAATGACGAGTTGGGTGACCGTTAGCCGATCTGGCTGCGCGTCTTGTCCTTGGCATAGCCGGGGAAGTGAATCTGAACCATATATCTCCCAAGAGGATTTCATTTGTTCTTGGCGTCAGATGAGCTGTTGCTATCTTTCTGTCTACAGCTGGAATTGGACAGATTGTCATCTTTCTGTTGTATATACTCAGTGGATGGCTATGGTATTCTTGGGGATGGGGTACACCAATCTCTGATCTATCTTCTTGAGCCAGAAGAGGCCATTCACAGGACTATCTCTTTCATCTGTTACTAGATAGGATGATGTAGGGAAGATAATGGACTTCTTTATCTCATTTAGAGAACCTGCATTCCGCTAAATCTATGTGTTCTGTGGGGCACTGCTGGTACATTGCGGCGACAGCTCAAACAAGAGCAGAGCCGGGAGGGGGTAGTATCTTCTTTCCTATTCTTGCAGGGAGTGGGGAACTACACTGCGTGCCATACAACCCCATTACTATACTATTAGGTAATGAGATGTAGCACACAGATTACTGGGCGCACCACACCACAATATCTTGCGGGTGAGAAAGGCATGGTTTGCAAGTGAGAGGGAAGCATGGGAATGAATGTGCCCAATCATAATAAAGGCTTGGTATGAGTGTGGAGGGTGTGTCTTGTGGCCAAAAAGACAACCGGACTTCGTCCAGCTGGAGGTCTACTCAAACCCGGACGTGGCCAATCCAGGGGCTACCTGACAGGTCAGGCCTAGTCAATCAGGTATTAAATATAGTGTATTTGTGTGATACATGAGTCAGCCCAGTCGCTCAGGTTTTGTTTATCATTTCCAGGGTCCTCTTCTATGGGAAGTGACTATGTCTTCTAAGGGACATTATCACCAGTGCTTCTAGGCTAACGCCAATATGTCCAACGAGGCCAACTCAAGGTTTGGTGTGCTTAACTCTGAGACAGAGGCAAGGTGCAGGTCTTGAGGCAAGGACAGTTTGTATGACTGGTGCATTGCCGGTTTTGTTTTAACAACATACGCCTGAGAGCAGTTGTTGTCTGGAGGGAGCCTGAGAGTGATTTTCGGGCCTACCCATTTTATACCGGACATTAAAAGGACCCATCCATTATCCTTCACAAACACCTCACCTTATCGGCAACACTAAAGCCTTTCATGGGTCAGTGAAGACCTAGTGCCGAACTAATTCAGATGACAATGAACCGAAGTCCTCAACACACCAGTCGCTTGGATTCTACAAAAGCCGGTTGAACCTACACCCAGTTGCTGGAGAAGGAAGGAGATTCGGACATCTTTGGTGAGAAGTGTGTGGACAGATCAGACAGTATCTGAAGCTGGATCTGTGACGGTGGCGACTTGAGGCTCTGTGTTGGAACTTTACCAGTGTAGTGTCTGTGTAGATCTATCTGTTTATCTGCCTTTATGTGTTCCTGTGCTGTTCTTGATTAGGTTAATAAAATTACTTCCAAGTTGTTCTGACGACTGCCATGTTATTTATGCGTCAGCCAGAAGAACACTGCAGGAAATAGGTCCCTAGGTCGAAAGGAAGCGTGACAGTGTGTCCAGGGAAAACGGGAGGAGGGTTGGCAGGTAAAGACCTATCCCAGCCAGGGCTATAGAAGATATTTGAAATATTGTGACCGGGCTATTTGGGACCCTCCACATAGCTTGTTACACTACTGTAATAGGTACTCAGTCATAACTGACTAAGACCTGACCCCTCTATACACTCCGTTAGTAAGTAAACACAATGGCTTGGCCAAAATCTTATCACTTCACTTATATTTTCTTCTTCTTCTTCTTCTTCTTCTTCTTCTTCTTCTTCTTCTTCTTCTTCTTCTTCTTCTTATAGTCCATGCCGGGTGGCGATGGTGATCTTGTCTTCTCGGGGTCTTCTGTCTCGTGAACTGCCAATCTTCTTATTGTCCATACCGTGTGGCGTTGGTGATCTTGTTTCAGCAAACTAATATCACCAACAACCCACCTATGATCACATGACTGTCATAAAAACTCTTATTTACTGCCAATATAGTACCTTGCGGTGTATGGCAGAGCGGTCTTTGAGCCTGAGGAATTAAGGCCGCCCGTCTAGTGCAGTCGCCGCAGGTTAGAATTTTCTTTTCGCCCCCGACAGAAAAAAATCCCACACCTTACCGAGGGATCGAACCCGGGTCTCTTGAACGAGAGTCCGGCGTTCTAGCCTCTCAGCCAGCAACTCCTCCAAAAAACAACGCAAGGCTAGTCGACTACCAAATCGCCCGTAGCCGTGTTTCGAACGCGTTATTCGGAATTACGAACCGCGTCCGCAATTCCTTTCGCCACATAGCGCGATTGCAGATAGATCACATGACTATATTTCTATATATAACGTTTCTGTAAATAATCACATTCTCCAAGTTTTGCGCGATTGCAGATAGATCACATGACTATATTTCTATATATAACGTTTCTGTAAATAATCACATTCTCCAAGTTTTCTTATGTTATTGCTAAGTTTTTGATATAGCAAACTTCTAAACATAAACTTGCCTAAAAATCACAAATAGCCCAAAATGCTGGGATTTACTGCGACGTCCGTAAATGATGTGCTGTTTCTGGCTTGAATGATAATTTAACTTCCTATTCTATTATTAGCTGAGAATTTATTTCTCATGCTATATCAGCTAAAGTAAAACATGATGAAATGATTAAAATGTTGGAAGATATTAACATTGATGGGAAAGATCTCAGAATAATTTTTAAAAAAATTTACTGGAACCAAGTATCAATCAATCAATCACGTGCCATGCCGGAAAGCGTGGGCGGTCATGACTCGCCATTTCACTCGATCACCAGCGTCGTTGCCATATGACGGTACACTCCACCAAAGTCATGAATGGGATTTTCCCAGTTCTGCACAAAAATGGACAAATAGGAAAGGAAGATACCATTGGAAACGAATATAGCGTCACAGAACAACAAAGGACTTTCTCTGTGTGTGATTCGAAAGGAAAGGACGTGTCTTCCAGAGAGCCGTGTGTAAAGCGCTGTATGCGACTGATTCCGAGCTTAGGCGAAGAGAATTCAGGAGGAAAGATCGATTGGCAAATGGATACTTAAGACAGGACTCGAAAACCCTAGACGCGCTGCAACTCTGAACTGTGAAATGGCAGGTTTGCACCTCAAAGAGGACATTGGGCAAGGCAGGTAGTTTCGTGTGAAACATTTACTAATTAAACGCCGCACCTACATCTCGGGGGCAGTTTAATAACACCCGATAACTGTTCGCTGTTATTTGTTCCGCTCGACTCGAAATAAAAGAGTGAGTATTGTTTTCATTTTGGAGTCGCTTAATCATTCGTCACATTGTTCAAAACGTAACGAGTTGTTTATCAGTCAATGGGAGAAATTACCTATTGGCATGAAGATGGGATGCTCGCCGGTTTTTAGGATCCAATTGTCAACAAAGATTTCCCGCGAAAGTTATTAGTAAACAAGAAATGCGCACGAACGAAACATAAATAGCGCGCCGGAACACACGGAGTCGCATCGGAAGAACGTCAAAAGTGTGAAAAGTAAAAATGTCGGCCTCCATACAAAATTGTTAGAACATCATAAACGAATCATTCATAAGATCAACTTGTAAAATCAAAGGAGAAAGGAAGGTAGGACATTATATATATATATATAAATTGTGTGTTAGAAAGTATTTATAACGAACAATCATGATGCTGATCGTTAGATCGTTAACATAACCAGTTATTGTACATCTGCACATCAGAAATCGAAATGCGAAACGAAAACTGGTGCACATAATTCATAATGAACACACAGTAGAAAATGTCCAACGTTACAATATCATTCGTGAAGTACAAAAGACAGAACATTATTACACATTAAAAATTAAAGATTAACTGAAGATAGTAGAAAAACAGCAGTGAAGTAAACAACTTATTTGGTATATACAGTTTGAAACGAATGAATGAAGTACACACTCGATGGACTTTACATATGGTAAATGAAAGTAGGCCGTCGTTGGGACACTGCACTGTACAATGCGAGGAAGATGAAACATATAGTTACAACTATTACTGAAACAGCTTCAACTACTGGATAAATACGTATTGTAAATACAATATACGTCACAAGACTGAACATTTTGATTACGTGTTGGATTATTTTATGCTGCAACACTCAGAGATTGTACGGACAGTGTTACACTTCAAACAACGAACTTGTGGACACTGATGACATTATGAAAGACATCAACACACATCGGAGACGGACACTACATTCCACCACATCAATGTTGCACAATATATTGCACTAAAAATACCTGATCGGACATTTAATTGACATAATATTGACTTAATCGCATTAAAGTATAGACACACCGGACTTATGATATGTCGGCCTTGGGTACATCGTCTTCCAACAAGGAATATTATTAACTAGCCACTGGCGCCAGTTACTACGTCATTTGCACTGGCCAGGAAGACATCAAGAACCCAATCACAAGATATTTATTTAGATACGTGGTGCATATCATAGATTCGTGTCTGCCACCAACTCTACATCTATATGGACTGCACATGTTGGGATATCCCTTCCACACCTTTGCCACCCTCAACATAATATAGTCAAGACACTAATTCACAACGACATTTACCCCAGAGAGTTCATGCACGCCTTTTCAACTTTATCACCAACGTTTGCACAGGAAGTAATGATGGCCATTTTCAATGAAGTAACTCAAACCAGGGAACTGGATCATTACGCTTTTCGACGCCATACATAGGAGTCACGCTGTTAGTCAGCGTCGTTTCCAGTTATTCAAGGTTCAGCGATGGTACCACAGCCGACTAAGTTTATCTGAAGTCGGCCACGAACCGCGTGGGTTCAGGGTATTAGTGGTGTAAGTTTATTACACTATCGTCATACGCAAACAGGAGCAACTAACACGGAGACACAGTTTAATTGTTCTACTCATACGTCAATCGATCGGACAGCAAATACTAGTTACGTCAATACAGAACATTATTGCCAGTCAAATCAACAGTTTACATTCATGGGACACTGGATGGATTTGGAAACTCGTTAAGGCCAGTATTGTTTATTGTGGTCGATTGTCCAACATCTGTTGTATATTAATAAGGTGCTGATTATAAATGTTAACAAAAGCAATTACAAACTAGCAGTGCGGGTGGTTGGAATGGGTATTTCTAAAGTGGTTAAGCACGCTTGATTACTTTAGAAATCATTTGTGTTGACTATCGTCAGGTCAATACGAAGTTGTTCGTGTTGATCTTGCGTGTGATAACACACATTGTTGGTATCGTAATTGTAAGTAGTATATAAAGTGTTTATCGTGTTGTTACTTAAATTTTTTAGTAGTAATAATTTTGTCTGTTGTGAATGAAAATATGTATTTTCGTCTTGTGTCAATCGTCTTTTGTCAATGTTAGTATTGTGTTGCTGTACTTATACATATATATTCTTTATATTGAACATATTTGTCCATAATTATTTTGTGGTTTATTTATGACACGTTTCGTATAATTATCCTATATTTTGAGGGATATATTCTTGGGTGATCGTCAACTTTACATTATTTGTATTGATTAAGTTGATATTTTGGTCGACGTTGATACCACCAGATATACTATCGACTATATTCCTAGAACAACATTATTACAACTTTGTCGATATTCTTGAGTTCTTTTTCCACTTCGATATTTTATTACAGCTAGAGTATTATACAGGTAGGTCAAGATGTCTACACTGCAGGATTACATGGTAATGGGTGAGAATACGGGATTGACTGGAGCAGAACTTAGAGCGTGGGCGAAACAAGAGTTCAGCGACTATCAATTACAGCAAAAAGAAGAGAAACGTCTTCAAGCAACACGTGAGAAAGAGGAACGATTGGAAAAGCTAGCGGCTGAAAAGGAAGCAAAACGAGAGGGAAAAGAACTAAAAGAACGAGAGATGGCGATCAAGCAAAACGAGATAGCTTTGGAACGCGAAAAAAATGGCTGCTAAAAAGGAAAAGCTAATTATGGAAATGCAACTGAAAGAGAAACAACTCGTTTTTGATAGGGAAAAGCTGGCAACAGAAACACTCTGGAAGGACAAAGAAGTGGAGGGTAATTTGAAAGTAAAGACTTTGCAGATGGAACATGAAGCTGAGATTGAACGAGAGAAAAGTCGTGCAAAACAGAATGATCCAGTGAAGAAGTACCAAGGGCTTTTTCGCAACTTTCAACAAGGCGATTCTGTCAGTTCTTGGATTACCAACTTTGAAGTACTCGTAAAGCATTACAAGGCACCGGAACAAGACATACCAATTCTATTCCACAGGCATCTCGCATTGGAGCCTTTAAAGGTAATTGAGTTAATACCTGAGGACTTACGTACTAACTACAAATACATGAGAGATCGTGTGTTGGCACACTTCAGTCTAGATGAGTCGGGCTTACGTACAAAATTTAAAACACTCACTCCCAAATCTAACCAAACATTCCTTGACTTTGTTTCTGAGTTAACCTCATCTTTTGATAAATGGACTAAAGCCGCTGATATTGGGTCTGATTACAATAAAATTCGAGACTTAATAATTAGAGATAGACTACTATCTGCAGTACCAGAGGCCATGTCTGTATTTCTAGTGGAGAATAAATACAAAGATCTTAAGGAAATGGAAACGAGGGGAGAATCATATTTCAATGCACATCGAGACATATTCGCAAATTGTACACAGCCAGAACTGGTAATAGGAGCAAGTGCTAGATTCCAGAAAGGCAATGGCAAATTTAGAAAATTTAGTGGTAATAGGAATAGAAATAGTCCATACCAGTATTCTAACAGAGAGGGAGACAGACCTAGAAAAGGACACCTATCCAGATGTCAGTATTGCGAATTGTCTCATGGACATTTGGAAATGTGTGATAAACACCCTGGATATTTAGATTATTTAAGGGACATCACAGCAAAGAAAAAGAGTAAGTATGACTCATTCAAGAGAAGCATCAAATGTTTCTCGTGTCGGGCGTACGGGCACACTAGCAAGTCTTGTCCGATGAAGAATACGTGGAAAGAGGCAAGTAATACATATGTGTTGTCTAGTAATAGTAGCGATTCCGATGATCTAGAGGACACACACGCAGCCATTATAGAGTCATACAATAACAAAACAGGTAAGGAAGGTCATAATAATGATGAGGACCTCACATCAGCCCACAAGAGGCATATTCATGAAGCGAACGCAGCATGCACTCGTCAATGTACTCTGATGATACACCAAGCGGGGGTTAATGGGTTACTAACAAACTGTTTTAGAGACACAGGTTCGGATATTACAGGTGTTAATCACAAACTCATAAAAGAAAGTAATTATACAGGTAAAAGTATTGAGTGCAGAACATTTGGGGGTACAATAGAAATGTACAAAACCGCATGGGTCAGCATAAAATGCCCATATTATGAAGGTAAAGTATGCGCAGCAGTACTACCAAACCCATGTGCTGGGTTGATAATTGGTAACATCACTGATGTTAAAGATTACGTTCAAACTGGAGAACGCAAACTTGATGTGATACGCACAGAATCACAAACCCAAGTATCACAAGAAGAAGGAATTACACATTCATTAAAAGTTCAACCGACTGTTAATAACAACAGAGTAGCACACAAGAAGATAACAAACGTTAAACATAATGGTTACAAACATCAGACGACATGGGATATTGTAACCATATTTATTACAAACATTTTGATGTGGCTTAAATTGACCTTATCTCAGGTAACATCCATAGTCAGGAACACATCCTCACAAACAAAAGCATATATTGATGATATTGTGAATAAAAATACAGTCATTCAATCACTCAAGGAAATTTACACACAAGTCAATAAAAACAAACACATTTACAATAAACAAAATGTATTGATTAATGTGTACTTTATTTACTGCTACTACAAAGTAATCCAATATACTTTATTGACATTATATATACGAGTGAAAAGTATGACAGTGTTCAATTCAACAAAGTTGGAAAGTACAAATATTAGCTGGCATACAGTACAGAAACACCATAAGTATAGAAGAAAGAAATAGAATGAAAGAAATAAATGAAAAATAAAATGGGATGAAAGTGTTAGGTTCATATCAACACATAGTACACTACAAACATATTATAGTCTTAGATCTTATTACTTAGTTATGCAAGGTATCACTTATCAGAATTGTTCACACTATCTAATAGTTTTATAATTCATCTTAAAAATAGTTTGATTCTCTATTCTTTGATAATTATGTCTATAATAGAGAACATTACTAAATTTATATGAATATTATTTGATTTCAATATTTATTCTTGTTGAATATTATATTCCTGATTTAATTTTTTTGTGTAGAGATCTTGAATCTCTAATAGGTATGATTCTTCACAACTCTATGTCTGCAAGATTTTAATCAGTCAATCATATTATATGAGACATTCTAAGTCGATTGTAGTATATAGTAAGACTAATATATATTATAATTTATTCAGTTATAATTTATTGTATCTGTTCTGTTCATAAATTGTTAGGAAACTTAACAAAAATTTCAATCAAATAGTACCTAATTAATAGACGATGTTGATACAATCGGTGACTTTAAATTAATACTGTTAGGTATATATAGTATAATCAATAGATACATGTGTTGTTAATTTACATTTATTGGCAGAGACATCTACACGGATGCAATAGCCATTAATATGTCCTGCACACTTGATGGATAATTCGACCGTCATTATGTTACGTGGAAAACTGCGGTCAAGTATTTGTAGATGGTGTTGTGTAATGTTATTAATTCTGTCCAAGTTTTGGAACATTGGAACATTCGTTAAATCATTAATTAGAATTATTTAGTTAATTAATTGATTTAATTTTGTTATATTAATGTGTTACATAAATAAGTCATTAATTTCGAATGTGTATTAGTATTTCACTTGTAATTAAGAAACATTGAAGTAATTATTTTGTGATTTGGTGATTAGGTAAATAGTTGGGTAAGCAAGGTTTCAGCTGAATTAATTTTGGGAGAGCGAACTATTTTGCCAATCGATCGATTAAAATCTACGGAATCGGCTGATGGTTTAAAGATATACACACAGGTATTGGACAGTCGTACATAACAAATGGCTCCATAAAGTCTCGCAAGACATGGATAGTTACGTTTACCCTACCAACATATAAATATACATGGAATATATGGAGGAACAACAACAACGACCGACATGGAATACTGGGAAACCAATTATTACTCTCGTCCAAAACTTATGGTATTACCTAGAGTGAGGACACACTTGTCTATTAAGACAAGGTAGGGACTAATATGGTTATTAGTTGGTATGATCTCCCGTGATCAGCCACACGACGTCTAATGGGGTATTAGGCAGGTGGGCGTGCCCGTCATATGACATTATTATTATTTTTTTTTAGAGTAGATAAAGGGGGAGACTAGGAATTTTCCAGGTTTCGTTGTTAAAGGTTAATGCATATATTTGCAAAGTACTACATATGTCCATAGGGAAAAAATGGAAACATTTTTTTTATCCAGGAGGGGGCATTATGCCATATGACGGTACTCTCCACCAAAGTCATGAATGGGATTTTCCCAGTTCTGCACAAAAATGGACAAATAGGAAAGGAAGATACCATTGGAAACGAATATAGCGTCACAGAACAACAAAGGACTTTCTCTGTGTGTGATTCGAAAGGAAAGGACGTGTCTTCCAGAGAGCCGTGTGTGAAGCGCTGTATGCGACTGATTCCGAGCTTAGGCGAAGAGAATTCAGGAGGAAAGATCGATTGGCAAATGGATACTTAAGACAGGACTCGAAAACCCTAGACGCGCTGCAACTCTGAACTGTGAAATGGCAGGTTTGCACCTCAAAGAGGACATTGGGCAAGGCAGGTAGTTTCGTGTGAAACATTTACTAATTAAACGCCGCTCCTACATCTCGGGGGCAGTTTAATAACACCCGATAACTGTTCGCTGTTATTTGTTCCGCTCGACTCGAAATAAAAGAGTGAGTATTGTTTTCATTTTGGAGTCGCTTAATCATTCGTCACATTGTTCAAAGCGTAACGAGTTGTTTATCAGTCAATGGGAGAAATTACCTATTGGCATGAAGATGGGATGCTCGCCGGTTTTTAGGATCCAATTGTCAACAAAGATTTCCCGCGAAAGTTATTAGTAAACAAGAAATGCGCACGAACGAAACATAAATAGCGCGCCGGAACACACGGAGTCGCATCGGAAGAACGTCAAAAGTGTGAAAAGTAAAAATGTCGGCCTCCATACAAAATTGTTAGAACATCATAAACGAATCATTCATAAGATCAACTTGTAAAATCAAAGGAGAAAGGAAGGTAGGACATTATATATATATAAATTGTGTGTTAGAAAGTATTTATAACGAACAATCATGATGCTGATCGTTAGATCGTTAACATAACCAGTTATTGTACATCTGCACATCAGAAATCGAAATGCGAAACGAAAACTGGTGCACATAATTCATAATGAACACACAGTAGAAAATGTCCAACGTTACAATATCATTCGTGAAGTACAAAAGACAGAACATTATTACACATTAAAAATTAAAGATTAACTGAAGATAGTAGAAAAACAGCAGTGAAGTAAACAACTTATTTGGTATATACAGTTTGAAACGAATGAATGAAGTACACACTCGATGGACTTTACATATGGTAAATGAAAGTAGGCCGTCGTTGGGACACTGCACTGTACAATGCGAGGAAGATGAAACATATAGTTACAACTATTACTGAAACAGCTTCAACTACTGGATAAATACGTATTGTAAATACAATATACGTCACAAGACTGAACATTTTGATTACGTGTTGGATTATTTTATGCTGCAACACTCAGAGATTGTACGGACAGTGTTACACTTCAAACAACGAACTTGTGGACACTGATGACATTATGAAAGACATCAACACACATCGGAGACGGACACTACATTCCACCACATCAATGTTGCACAATATATTGCACTAAAAATACCTGATCGGACATTTAATTGACATAATATTGACTTAATCGCATTAAAGTATAGACACACCGGACTTATGATATGTCGGCCTTGGGTACATCGTCTTCCAACAAGGAATATTATTAACTAGCCACTGGCGCCAGTTACTACGTCATTTGCACTGGCCAGGAAGACATCAAGAACCCAATCACAAGATATTTATTTAGATACGTGGTGCATATCATAGATTCGTGTCTGCCACCAACTCTACATCTATATGGACTGCACATGTTGGGATATCCCTTCCACACCTTTGCCACCCTCAACATAATATAGTCAAGACACTAATTCACAACGACATTTACCCCAGAGAGTTCATGCACGCCTTTTCAACTTTATCACCAACGTTTGCACAGGAAGTAATGATGGCCATTTTCAATGAAGTAACTCAAACCAGGGAACTGGATCATTACGCTTTTCGACGCCATACATAGGAGTCACGCTGTTAGTCAGCGTCGTTTCCAGTTATTCAAGGTTCAGCGATGGTACCACAGCCGACTAAGTTTATTTGAAGTCGGCCACGAACCGCGTGGGTTCAGGGTATTAGTGGTGTAAGTTTATTACACTATCGTCATACGCAAACAGGAGCAACTAACACGGAGACACAGTTTAATTGTTCTACTCATACGTCAATCGATCGGACAGCAAATACTAGTTACGTCAATACAGAACATTATTGCCAGTCAAATCAACAGTTTACATTCATGGGACACTGGATGGATTTGGAAACTCGTTAAGGCCAGTATTGTTTATTGTGGTCGATTGTCCAACATCTGTTGTATATTAATAAGGTGCTGATTATAAATGTTAACAAAAGCAATTACAAACTAGCAGTGCGGGTGGTTGGAATGGGTATTTCTAAAGTGGTTAAGCACGCTTGATTACTTTAGAAATCATTTGTGTTGACTATCGTCAGGTCAATACGAAGTTGTTCGTGTTGATCTTGCGTGTGATAACACACATTGTTGGTATCGTAATTGTAAGTAGTATATAAAGTGTTTATCGTGTTGTTACTTAAATTTTTTAGTAGTAATAATTTTGTCTGTTGTGAATGAAAATATGTATTTTCGTCTTGTGTCAATCGTCTTTTGTCAATGTTAGTATTGTGTTGCTGTACTTATACATATATATTCTTTATATTGAACATATTTGTCCATAATTATTTTGTGGTTTATTTATGACACGTTTCGTATAATTATCCTATATTTTGAGGGATATATTCTTGGGTGATCGTCAACTTTACATTATTTGTATTGATTAAGTTGATATTTTGGTCGACGTTGATACCACCAGATATACTATCGACTATATTCCTAGAACAACATTATTACAACTTTGTCGATATTCTTGAGTTCTTTTTCCACTTCGATATTTTATTACAGCTAGAGTATTATACAGGTAGGTCAAGATGTCTACACTGCAGGATTACATGGTAATGGGTGAGAATACGGGATTGACTGGAGCAGAACTTAGAGCGTGGGCGAAACAAGAGTTCAGCGACTATCAATTACAGCAAAAAGAAGAGAAACGTCTTCAAGCAACACGTGAGAAAGAGGAACGATTGGAAAAGCTAGCGGCTGAAAAGGAAGCAAAACGAGAGGAAAAAGAACTAAAAGAACGAGAGATGGCGATCAAGCAAAACGAGATAGCTTTGGAACGCGAAAAAAATGGCTGCTGAAAAGGAAAAGCTAATTATGGAAATGCAACTGAAAGAGAAACAACTCGTTTTTGATAGGGAAAAGCTGGCAACAGAAACACTCTGGAAGGACAAAGAAGTGGAGGGTAATTTGAAAGTAAAGACTTTGCAGATGGAACATGAAGCTGAGATTGAACTAGAGAAAAGTCGTGCAAAACAGAATGATCCAGTGAAGAAGTACCAAGGGCTTTTTCGCAACTTTCAACAAGGCGATTCTGTCAGTTCTTGGATTACCAACTTTGAAGTACTCGTAAAGCATTACAAGGTACCGGAACAAGACATACCAATTCTATTCCACAGGCATCTCGCATTGGAGCCTTTAAAGGTAATTGAGTTAATACCTGAGGACTTACGTACTAACTACAAATACATGAGAGATCGTGTGTTGGCACACTTCAGTCTAGATGAGTCGGGCTTACGTACAAAATTTAAAACACTCACTCCCAAATCTAACCAAACATTCCTTGACTTTGTTTCTGAGTTAACCTCATCTTTTGATAAATGGACTAAAGCCGCTGATATTGGGTCTGATTACAATAAAATTCGAGACTTAATAATTAGAGATAGACTACTATCTGCAGTACCAGAGGCCATGTCTGTATTTCTAGTGGAGAATAAATACAAAGATCTTAAGGAAATGGAAACGAGGGGAGAATCATATTTCAATGCACATCGAGACATATTCGCAAATTGTACACAGCCAGAACTGGTAATAGGAGCAAGTGCTAGATTCCAGAAAGGCAATGGCAAATTTAGAAAATTTAGTGGTAATAGGAATAGAAATAGTCCATACCAGTATTCTAACAGAGAGGGAGACAGACCTAGAAAAGGACACCTATCCAGATGTCAGTATTGCGAATTGTCTCATGGACATTTGGAAATGTGTGATAAACACCCTGGATATTTAGATTATTTAAGGGACATCACAGCAAAGAAAAAGAGTAAGTATGACTCATTCAAGAGAAGCATCAAATGTTTCTCGTGTCGGGCGTACGGGCACACTAGCAAGTCTTGTCCGATGAAGAATACGTGGAAAGAGGCAAGTAATGCATATGTGTTGTCTAGTAATAGTAGCGATTCCGATGATCTAGAGGACACACACGCAGCCATTATAGAGTCATACAATAACAAAACAGGTAAGGAAGGTCATAATAATGATGAGGACCTCACATCAGCCCACAAGAGGCATATTCATGAAGCGAACGCAGCATGCACTCGTCAATGTACTCTGATGATACACCAAGCGGGGGTTAATGGGTTACCAACAAACTGTTTTAGAGACACAGGTTCGGATATTACAGGTGTTAATCACAAACTCATAAAAGAAAGTAATTATACAGGTAAAAGTATTGAGTGCAGAACATTTGGGGGTACAATAGAAATGTACAAAACCGCATGGGTCAGCATAAAATGCCCATATTATGAAGGTAAAGTATGCGCAGCAGTACTACCAAACCCATGTGCTGGGTTGATAATTGGTAACATCACTGATGTTAAAGATTACGTTCAAACTGGAGAACGCAAACTTGATGTGATACGCACAGAATCACAAACCCAAGTATCACAAGAAGAAGGAATTACACATTCATTAAAAGTTCAACCGACTGTTAATAACAACAGAGTAGCACACAAGAAGATAACAAACGTTAAACATAATGGTTACAAACATCAGACGACATGGGATATTGTAACCATATTTATTACAAACATTTTGATGTGGCTTAAATTGACCTTATCTCAGGTAACATCCATAGTCAGGAACACATCCTCACAAACAAAAGCATATATTGATGATATTGTGAATAAAAATACAGTCATTCAATCACTCAAGGAAATTTACACACAAGTCAATAAAAACAAACACATTTACAATAAACAAAATGTATTGATTAATGTGTACTTTATTTACTGCTACTACAAAGTAATCCAATATACTTTATTGACATTATATATACGAGTGAAAAGTATGACAGTGTTCAATTCAACAAAGTTGGAAAGTACAAATATTAGCTGGCATACAGTACAGAAACACCATAAGTATAGAAGAAAGAAATAGAATGAAAGAAATAAATGAAAAATAAAATGGGATGAAAGTGTTAGGTTCATATCAACACATAGTACACTACAAACATATTATAGTCTTAGATCTTATTACTTAGTTATGCAAGGTATCACTTATCAGAATTGTTCACACTATCTAATAGTTTTATAATTCATCTTAAAAATAGTTTGATTCTCTATTCTTTGATAATTATGTCTATAATAGAGAACATTACTAAATTTATATGAATATTATTTGATTTCAATATTTATTCTTGTTGAATATTATATTCCTGATTTAATTTTTTTGTGTAGAGATCTTGAATCTCTAATAGGTATGATTCTTCACAACTCTATGTCTGCAAGATTTTAATCAGGCAATCATATTATATGAGACATTCTAAGTCGATTGTAGTATATAGTAAGACTAATATATATTATAATTTATTCAGTTATAGTTTATTGTATCTGTTCTGTTCATAAATTGTTAGGAAACTTAACAAAAATTTCAATCAAATAGCACCTAATTAATAGACGATGTTGATACAATCGGTGACTTTAAATTAATACTGTTAGGTATATATAGTATAATCAATAGATACATGTGTTGTTAATTTACATTTATTGGCAGAGACATCTACACGGATGCAATAGCCATTAATATGTCCTGCACACTTGATGGATAATTCGACCGTCATTATGTTACGTGGAAAACTGCGGTCAAGTATTTGTAGATGGTGTTGTGTAATGTTATTAATTCTGTCCAAGTTTTGGAACATTGGAACATTCGTTAAATCATTAATTAGAATTATTTAGTTAATTAATTGATTTAATTTTGTTATATTAATGTGTTACATAAATAAGTCATTAATTTCGAATGTGTATTAGTATTTCACTTGTAATTAAGAAACATTGAAGTAATTATTTTGTGATTTGGTGATTAGGTAAATAGTTGGGTAAGCAAGGTTTCAGCTGAATTAATTTTGGGAGAGCGAACTATTTTGCCAATCGATCGATTAAAATCTACGGAATCGGCTGATGGTTTAAAGATATACACACAGGTATTGGACAGTCGTACATAACAAATGGCTCCATAAAGTCTCGCAAGACATGGATAGTTACGTTTACCCTACCAACATATAAATATACATGGAATATATGGAGGAACAACAACAACGACCGACATGGAATACTGGGAAACCAATTATTACTCTCGTCCAAAACTTATGGTATTACCTAGAGTGAGGACACACTTGTCTATTAAGACAAGGTAGGGACTAATATGGTTATTAGTTGGTATGATCTCCCATGATCAGCCACACGACGTCTAATGGGGTATTAGGCAGGTGGGCGTGCCCGTCATATGACATTATTATTATTTTTTTTTAGAGTAGATAAAGGGGGAGACTAGGAATTTTCCAGGTTTCGTTGTTAAAGGTTAATGCATATATTTGCAAAGTACTACATATATCCATAGGGAAAAAATGGAAACATTTTTTTTATCCAGGAGGGGGCATTATGCCATATGACGGTACACTCCACCAAAGTCATGAATGGGATTTTCCCAGTTCTGCACAAAAATGGACAAATAGGAAAGGAAGATACCATTGGAAACGAATATAGCGTCACAGAACAACAAAGGACTTTCTGTGTGTGTGATTCGAAAGGAAAGGACGTGTCTTCCAGAGAGCCGTGTGTGAAGCGCTGTATGCGACTGATTCCGAGCTTAGGCGAAGAGAATTCAGGAGGAAAGATCGATTGGCAAATGGATACTTAAGACAGGACTCGAAAACCCTAGACGCGCTGCAACTCTGAACTGTGAAATGGCAGGTTTGCACCTCAAAGAGGACATTGGGCAAGGCAGGTAGTTTCGTGTGAAACATTTACTAATTAAACGCCGCTCCTACATCTCGGGGGCAGTTTAATAACACCCGATAACTGTTCGCTGTTATTTGTTCCGCTCGACTCGAAATAAAAGAGTGAGTATTGTTTTCATTTTGGAGTCGCTTAATCATTCGTCACATTGTTCAAAGCGTAACGAGTTGTTTATCAGTCAATGGGAGAAATTACCTATTGGCATGAAGATGGGATGCTCGCCGGTTTTTAGGATCCAATTGTCAACAAAGATTTCCCGCGAAAGTTATTAGTAAACAAGAAATGCGCACGAACGAAACATAAATAGCGCGCCGGAACACACGGAGTCGCATCGGAAGAACGTCAAAAGTGTGAAAAGTAAAAATGTCGGCCTCCATACAAAATTGTTAGAACATCATAAACGAATCATTCATAAGATCAACTTGTAAAATCAAAGGAGAAAGGAAGGTAGGACATTATATATATATAAATTGTGTGTTAGAAAGTATTTATAACGAACAATCATGATGCTGATCGTTAGATCGTTAACATAACCAGTTATTGTACATCTGCACATCAGAAATCGAAATGCGAAACGAAAACTGGTGCACATAATTCATAATGAACACACAGTAGAAAATGTCCAACGTTACAATATCATTCGTGAAGTACAAAAGACAGAACATTATTACACATTAAAAATTAAAGATTAACTGAAGATAGTAGAAAAACAGCAGTGAAGTAAACAACTTATTTGGTATATACAGTTTGAAACGAATGAATGAAGTACACACTCGATGGACTGTACATATGGTAAATGAAAGTAGGCCGTCGTTGGGACACTGCACTGTACAATGCGAGGAAGATGAAACATATAGTTACAACTATTACTGAAACAGCTTCAACTACTGGATAAATACGTATTGTAAATACAATATACGTCACAAGACTGAACATTTTGATTACGTGTTGGATGATTTTATGCTGCAACACTCAGAGATTGTACGGACAGTGTTACACTTCAAACAACGAACTTGTGGACACTGATGACATTATGAAAGACATCAACACACATCGGAGACGGACACTACATTCCACCACATCAATGTTGCACAATACATTGCACTAAAAATACCTGATCGGACATTTAATTGACATAATATTGACTTAATCGCATTAAAGTATAGACACACCGGACTTATGATATGTCGGCCTTGGGTACATCGTCTTCCAACAAGGAATATTATTAACTAGCCACTGGCGCCAGTTACTACGTCATTTGCACTGGCCAGGAAGACATCAAGAACCCAATCACAAGATATTTATTTAGATACGTGGTGCATATCATAGATTCGTGTCTGCCACCAACTCTACATCTATATGGACTGCACATGTTGGGATATCCCTTCCACACCTTTGCCACCCTCAACATAATATAGTCAAGACACTAATTCACAACGACATTTACCCCAGAGAGTTCATGCACGCCTTTTCAACTTTATCACCAACGTTTGCACAGGAAGTAATGATGGCCATTTTCAATGAAGTAACTCAAACCAGGGAACTGGATCATTACGCTTTTCGACGCCATACATAGGAGTCACGCTGTTAGTCAGCGTCGTTTCCAGTTATTCAAGGTTCAGCGATGGTACCACAGCCGACTAAGTTTATCTGAAGTCGGCCACGAACCGCGTGGGTTCAGGGTATTAGTGGTGTAAGTTTATTACACTATCGTCATACGCAAACAGGAGCAACTAACACGGAGACACAGTTTAATTGTTCTACTCATACGTCAATCGATCGGACAGCAAATACTAGTTACGTCAATACAGAACATTATTGCCAGTCAAATCAACAGTTTACATTCATGGGACACTGGATGGATTTGGAAACTCGTTAAGGCCAGTATTGTTTATTGTGGTCGATTGTCCAACATCTGTTGTATATTAATAAGGTGCTGATTATAAATGTTAACAAAAGCAATTACAAACTAGCAGTGCGGGTGGTTGGAATGGGTATTTCTAAAGTGGTTAAGCACGCTTGATTACTTTAGAAATCATTTGTGTTGACTATCGTCAGGTCAATACGAAGTTGTTCGTGTTGATCTTGCGTGTGATAACACACATTGTTGGTATCGTAATTGTAAGTAGTATATAAAGTGTTTATCGTGTTGTTACTTAAATTTTTTAGTAGTAATAATTTTGTCTGTTGTGAATGAAAATATGTATTTTCGTCTTGTGTCAATCGTCTTTTGTCAATGTTAGTATTGTGTTGCTGTACTTATACATATATATTCTTTATATTGAACATATTTGTCCATAATTATTTTGTGGTTTATTTATGACACGTTTCGTATAATTATCCTATATTTTGAGGGATATATTCTTGGGTGATCGTCAACTTTACATTATTTGTATTGATTAAGTTGATATTTTGGTCGACGTTGATACCACGAGATATACTATCGACTATATTCCTAGAACAACATTATTACAACTTTGTCGATATTCTTGAGTTCTTTTTCCACTTCGATATTTTATTACAGCTAGAGTATTATACAGGTAGGTCAAGATGTCTACACTGCAGGATTACATGGTAATGGGTGAGAATACGGGATTGACTGGAGCAGAACTTAGAGCGTGGGCGAAACAAGAGTTCAGCGACTATCAATTACAGCAAAAAGAAGAGAAACGTCTTCAAGCAACACGTGAGAAAGAGGAATGATTGGAAAAGCTAGCGGCTGAAAAGGAAGCAAAACGAGAGGAAAAAGAACTAAAAGAACGAGAGATAGCGATCAAGCAAAACGAGATAGCTTTGGAACGCGAAAAAAATGGCTGCTGAAAAGGAAAAGCTAATTATGGAAATGCAACTGAAAGAGAAACAACTCGTTTTTGATAGGGAAAAGCTGGCAACAGAAACACTCTGGAAGGACAAAGAAGTGGAGGGTAATTTGAAAGTAAAGACTTTGCAGATGGAACATGAAGCTGAGATTGAACGAGAGAAAAGTCGTGCAAAACAGAATGATCCAGTGAAGAAGTACCAAGGGCTTTTTCGCAACTTTCAACAAGGCGATTCTGTCAGTTCTTGGATTACCAACTTTGAAGTACTCGTAAAGCATTACAAGGTACCGGAACAAGACATACCAATTCTATTCCACAGGCATCTCGCATTTGAGCCTTTAAAGGTAATTGAGTTAATACCTGAGGACTTACGTACTAACTACAAATACATGAGAGATCGTGTGTTGGCACACTTCAGTCTAGATGAGTCGGGCTTACGTACAAAATTTAAAACACTCACTCCCAAATCTAACCAAACATTCCTTGACTTTGTTTCTGAGTTAACCTCATCTTTTGATAAATGGACTAAAGCCGCTGATATTGGGTCTGATTACAATAAAATTCGAGACTTAATAATTAGAGATAGACTACTATCTGCAGTACCAGAGGCCATGTCTGTATTTCTAGTGGAGAATAAATACAAAGATCTTAAGGAAATGGAAACGAGGGGAGAATCATATTTCAATGCACATCGAGACATATTCGCAAATTGTACACAGCCAGAACTGGTAATAGGAGCAAGTGCTAGATTCCAGAAAGGCAATGGCAAATTTAGAAAATTTAGTGGTAATAGGAATAGAAATAGTCCATACCAGTATTCTAACAGAGAGGGAGACAGACCTAGAAAAGGACACCTATCCAGATGTCAGTATTGCGAATTGTCTCATGGACATTTGGAAATGTGTGATAAACACCCTGGATATTTAGATTATTTAAGGGACATCACAGCAAAGAAAAAGAGTAAGTATGACTCATTCAAGAGAAGCATCAAATGTTTCTCGTGTCGGGCGTACGGGCACACTAGCAAGTCTTGTCCGATGAAGAATACGTGGAAAGAGGCAAGTAATGCATATGTGTTGTCTAGTAATAGTAGCGATTCCGATTATCTAGAGGACACACACGCAGCCATTATAGAGTCATACAATAACAAAACAGGTAAGGAAGGTCATAATAATGATGAGGACCTCACATCAGCCCACAAGAGGCATATTCATGAAGCGAACGCAGCATGCACTCGTCAATGTACTCTGATGATACACCAAGCGGGGGTTAATGGGTTACCAACAAACTGTTTTAGAGACACAGGTTCGGATATTACAGGTGTTAATCACAAACTCATAAAAGAAAGTAATTATACAGGTAAAAGTATTGAGTGCAGAACATTTGGGGGTACAATAGAAATGTACAAAACCGCATGGGTCAGCATAAAATGCCCATATTATGAAGGTAAAGTATGCGCAGCAGTACTACCAAACCCATGTGCTGGGTTGATAATTGGTAACATCACTGATGTTAAAGATTACGTTCAAACTGGAGAACGCAAACTTGATGTGATACGCACAGAATCACAAACCCAAGTATCACAAGAAGAAGGAATTACACATTCATTAAAAGTTCAACCGACTGTTAATAACAACAGAGTAGCACACAAGAAGATAACAAACGTTAAACATAATGGTTACAAACATCAGACGACATGGGATATTGTAACCATATTTATTACAAACATTTTGATGTGGCTTAAATTGACCTTATCTCAGGTAACATCCATAGTCAGGAACACATCCTCACAAACAAAAGCATATATTGATGATATTGTGAATAAAAATACAGTCATTCAATCACTCAAGGAAATTTACACACAAGTCAATAAAAACAAACACATTTACAATAAACAAAATGTATTGATTAATGTGTACTTTATTTACTGCTACTACAAAGTAATCCAATATACTTTATTGACATTATATATACGAGTGAAAAGTATGACAGTGTTCAATTCAACAAAGTTGGAAAGTACAAATATTAGCTGGCATACAGTACAGAAACACCATAAGTATAGAAGAAAGAAATAGAATGAAAGAAATAAATGAAAAATAAAATGGGATGAAAGTGTTAGGTTCATATCAACACATAGTACACTACAAACATATTATAGTCTTAGATCTTATTACTTAGTTATGCAAGGTATCACTTATCAGAATTGTTCACACTATCTAATAGTTTTATAATTCATCTTAAAAATAGTTTGATTCTCTATTCTTTGATAATTATGTCTGTAATAGAGAACATTACTAAATTTATATGAATATTATTTGATTTCAATATTTATTCTTGTTGAATATTATATTCCTGATTTAATTTTTTTGTGTAGAGATCTTGAATCTCTAATAGGTATGATTCTTCACAACTCTATGTCTGCAAGATTTTAATCAGTCAATCATATTATATGAGACATTCTAAGTCGATTGTAGTATATAGTAAGACTAATATATATTATAATTTATTCAGTTATAGTTTATTGTATCTGTTCTGTTCATAAATTGTTAGGAAACAACAAAAATTTCAATCAAATAGCACCTAATTAATAGACGATGTTGATACAATCGGTGACTTTAAATTAATACTGTTAGGTATATATAGTATAATCAATAGATACATGTGTTGTTAATTTACATTTATAGGCAGAGACATCTACACGGATGCAATAGCCATTAATATGTCCTGCACACTTGATGGATAATTCGACCGTCATTATGTTACGTGGAAAACTGCGGTCAAGTATTTGTAGATGGTGTTGTGTAATGTTATTAATTCTGTCCAAGTTTTGGAACATTGGAACATTCGTTAAATCATTAATTAGAATTATTTAGTTAATTAATTGATTTAATTTTGTTATATTAATGTGTTACATAAATAAGTCATTAATTTCGAATGTGTATTAGTATTTCACTTGTAATTAAGAAACATTGAAGTAATTATTTTGTGATTTGGTGATTAGGTAAATAGTTGGGTAAGCAAGGTTTCAGCTGAATTAATTTTGGGAGAGCGAACTATTTTGCCAATCGATCGATTAAAATCTACGGAATCGGCTGATGGTTTAAAGATATACACACAGGTATTGGACAGTCGTACATAACAAATGGCTCCATAAAGTCTCGCAAGACATGGATAGTTACGTTTACCCTACCAACATATAAATATACATGGAATATATGGAGGAACAACAACAACGACCGACATGGAATACTGGGAAACCAATTATTACTCTCGTCCAAAACTTATGGTATTACCTAGAGTGAGGACACACTTGTCTATTAAGACAAGGTAGGGACTAATATGGTTATTAGTTGGTATGATCTCCCATGATCAGCCACACGACGTCTAATGGGGTATTAGGCAGGTGGGCGTGCCCGTCATATGACATTATTATTTTTTTTTTTTAGAGTAGATAAAGGGGGAGACTAGGAATTTTCCAGGTTTCGTTGTTAAAGGTTAATGCATATATTTGCAAAGTACTACATATATCCATAGGGAAAAAATGGAAACATTTTTTTTATCCAGGAGGGGGCATTATGCCATATGACGGTACACTCCACCAAAGTCATGAATGGGATTTTCCCAGTTCTGCACAAAAATGGACAAATAGGAAAGGAAGATACCATTGGAAACGAATATAGCGTCACAGAACAACAAAGGACTTTCTGTGTCTGTGATTCGAAAGGAAAGGACGTGTCTTCCAGAGAGCCGTGTGTGAAGCGCTGTATGCGACTGATTCCGAGCTTAGGCGAAGAGAATTCAGGAGGAAAGATCGATTGGCAAATGGATACTTAAGACAGGACTCGAAAACCCTAGACGCGCTGCAACTCTGAACTGTGAAATGGCAGGTTTGCACCTCAAAGAGGACATTGGGCAAGGCAGGTAGTTTCGTGTGAAACATTTACTAATTAAACGCCGCTCCTACATCTCGGGGGCAGTTTAATAACACCCGATAACTGTTCGCTGTTATTTGTTCCGCTCGACTCAAAATAAAAGAGTGAGTATTGTTTTCATTTTGGAGTCGCTTAATCATTCGTCACATTGTTCAAAGCGTAACGAGTTGTTTATCAGTCAATGGGAGAAATTACCTATTGGCATGAAGATGGGATGCTCGCCGGTTTTTAGGATCCAATTGTCAACAAAGATTTCCCGCGAAAGTTATTAGTAAACAAGAAATGCGCACGAACGAAACATAAATAGCGCGCCGGAACACACGGAGTCGCATCGGAAGAACGTCAAAAGTGTGAAAAGTAAAAATGTCGGCCTCCATACAAAATTGTTAGAACATCATAAACGAATCATTCATAAGATCAACTTGTAAAATCAAAGGAGAAAGGAAGGTAGGACATTATATATATATAAATTGTGTGTTAGAAAGTATTTATAACGAACAATCATGATGCTGATCGTTAGATCGTTAACATAACCAGTTATTGTACATCTGCACATCAGAAATCGAAATGCGAAACGAAAACTGGTGCACATAATTCATAATGAACACACAGTAGAAAATGTCCAACGTTACAATATCATTCGTGAAGTACAAAAGACAGAACATTATTACACATTAAAAATTAAAGATTAACTGAAGATAGTAGAAAAACAGCAGTGAAGTAAACAACTTATTTGGTATATACAGTTTGAAACGAATGAATGAAGTACACACTCGATGGACTGTACATATGGTAAATGAAAGTAGGCCGTCGTTGGGACACTGCACTGTACAATGCGAGGAAGATGAAACATATAGTTACAACTATTACTGAAACAGCTTCAACTACTGGATAAATACGTATTGTAAATACAATATACGTCACAAGACTGAACATTTTGATTACGTGTTGGATGATTTTATGCTGCAACACTCAGAGATTGTACGGACAGTGTTACACTTCAAACAACGAACTTGTGGACACTGATGACATTATGAAAGACATCAACACACATCGGAGACGGACACTACATTCCACCACATCAATGTTGCACAATATATTGCACTAAAAATACCTGATCGGACATTTAATTGACATAATATTGACTTAATCGCATTAAAGTATAGACACACCGGACTTATGATATGTCGGCCTTGGGTACATCGTCTTCCAACAAGGAATATTATTAACTAGCCACTGGCGCCAGTTACTACGCCATTTGCACTGGCCAGGAAGACATCAAGAACCCAATCACAAGATATTTATTTAGATACGTGGTGCATATCATAGATTCGTGTCTGCCACCAACTCTACATCTATATGGACTGCACATGTTGGGATATCCCTTCCACACCTTTGCCACCCTCAACATAATATAGTCAAGACACTAATTCACAACGACATTTACCCCAGAGAGTTCATGCACGCCTTTTCAACTTTATCACCAACGTTTGCACAGGAAGTAATGATGGCCATTTTCAATGAAGTAACTCAAACCAGGGAACTGGATCATTACGCTTTTCGACGCCATACATAGGAGTCACGCTGTTAGTCAGCGTCGTTTCCAGTTATTCAAGGTTCAGCGATGGTACCACAGCCGACTAAGTTTATCTGAAGTCGGCCACGAACCGCGTGGGTTCAGGGTATTAGTGGTGTAAGTTTATTACACTATCGTCATACGCAAACAGGAGCAACTAACACGGAGACACAGTTTAATTGTTCTACTCATACGTCAATCGATCGGACAGCAAATACTAGTTACGTCAATACAGAACATTATTGCCAGTCAAATCAACAGTTTACATTCATGGGACACTGGATGGATTTGGAAACTCGTTAAGGCCAGTATTGTTTATTGTGGTCGATTGTCCAACATCTGTTGTATATTAATAAGGTGCTGATTATAAATGTTAACAAAAGCAATTACAAACTAGCAGTGCGGGTGGTTGGAATGGGTATTTCTAAAGTGGTTAAGCACGCTTGATTACTTTAGAAATCATTTGTGTTGACTATCGTCAGGTCAATACGAAGTTGTTCGTGTTGATCTTGCGTGTGATAACACACATTGTTGGTATCGTAATTGTAAGTAGTATATAAAGTGTTTATCGTGTTGTTACTTAAATTTTTTAGTAGTAATAATTTTGTCTGTTGTGAATGAAAATATGTATTTTCGTCTTGTGTCAATCGTCTTTTGTCAATGTTAGTATTGTGTTGCTGTACTTATACATATATATTCTTTATATTGAACATATTTGTCCATAATTATTTTGTGGTTTATTTATGACACGTTTCGTATAATTATCCTATATTTTGAGGGATATATTCTTGGGTGATCGTCAACTTTACATTATTTGTATTGATTAAGTTGATATTTTGGTCGACGTTGATACCACCAGATATACTATCGACTATATTCCTAGAACAACATTATTACAACTTTGTCGATATTCTTGAGTTCTTTTTCCACTTCGATATTTTATTACAGCTAGAGTATTATACAGGTAGGTCAAGATGTCTACACTGCAGGATTACATGGTAATGGGTGAGAATACGGGATTGACTGGAGCAGAACTTAGAGCGTGGGCGAAACAAGAGTTCAGCGACTATCAATTACAGCAAAAAGAAGAGAAACGTCTTCAAGCAACACGTGAGAAAGAGGAACGATTGGAAAAGCTAGCGGCTGAAAAGGAAGCAAAACGAGAGGAAAAAGAACTAAAAGAACGAGAGATGGCGATCAAGCAAAACGAGATAGCTTTGGAACGCGAAAAAAATGGCTGCTGAAAAGGAAAAGCTAATTATGGAAATGCAACTGAAAGAGAAACAACTCGTTTTTGATAGGGAAAAGCTGGCAACAGAAACACTCTGGAAGGACAAAGAAGTGGAGGGTAATTTGAAAGTAAAGACTTTGCAGATGGAACATGAAGCTGAGATTGAACGAGAGAAAAGTCGTGCAAAACAGAATGATCCAGTGAAGAAGTACCAAGGGCTTTTTCGCAACTTTCAACAAGGCGATTCTGTCAGTTCTTGGATTACCAACTTTGAAGTACTCGTAAAGCATTACAAGGTACCGGAACAAGACATACCAATTCTATTCCACAGGCATCTCGCATTGGAGCCTTTAAAGGTAATTGAGTTAATACCTGAGGACTTACGTACTAACTACAAATACATGAGAGATCGTGTGTTGGCACACTTCAGTCTAGATGAGTCGGGCTTACGTACAAAATTTAAAACACTCACTCCCAAATCTAACCAAACATTCCTTGACTTTGTTTCTGAGTTAACCTCATCTTTTGATAAATGGACTAAAGCCGCTGATATTGGGTCTGATTACAATAAAATTCGAGACTTAATAATTAGAGATAGACTACTATCTGCAGTACCAGAGGCCATGTCTGTATTTCTAGTGGAGAATAAATACAAAGATCTTAGGGAAATGGAAACGAGGGGAGAATCATATTTCAATGCACATCGAGACATATTCGCAAATTGTACACAGCCAGAACTGGTAATAGGAGCAAGTGCTAGATTCCAGAAAGGCAATGGCAAATTTAGAAAATTTAGTGGTAATAGGAATAGAAATAGTCCATACCAGTATTCTAACAGAGAGGGAGACAGACCTAGAAAAGGACACCTATCCAGATGTCAGTATTGCGAATTGTCTCATGGACATTTGGAAATGTGTGATAAACACCCTGGATATTTAGATTATTTAAGGGACATCACAGCAAAGAAAAAGAGTAAGTATGACTCATTCAAGAGAAGCATCAAATGTTTCTCGTGTCGGGCGTACGGGCACACTAGCAAGTCTTGTCCGATGAAGAATACGTGGAAAGAGGCAAGTAATGCATATGTGTTGTCTAGTAATAGTAGCGATTCCGATTATCTAGAGGACACACACGCAGCCATTATAGAGTCATACAATAACAAAACAGGTAAGGAAGGTCATAATAATGATGAGGACCTCACATCAGCCCACAAGAGGCATATTCATGAAGCGAACGCAGCATGCACTCGTCAATGTACTCTGATGATACACCAAGCGGGGGTTAATGGGTTACCAACAAACTGTTTTAGAGACACAGGTTCGGATATTACAGGTGTTAATCACAAACTCATAAAAGAAAGTAATTATACAGGTAAAAGTATTGAGTGCAGAACATTTGGGGGTACAATAGAAATGTACAAAACCGCATGGGTCAGCATAAAATGCCCATATTATGAAGGTAAAGTATGCGCAGCAGTACTACCAAACCCATGTGCTGGGTTGATAATTGGTAACATCACTGATGTTAAAGATTACGTTCAAACTGGAGAACGCAAACTTGATGTGATACGCACAGAATCACAAACCCAAGTATCACAAGAAGAAGGAATTACACATTCATTAAAAGTTCAACCGACTGTTAATAACAACAGAGTAGCACACAAGAAGATAACAAACGTTAAACATAATGGTTACAAACATCAGACGACATGGGATATTGTAACCATATTTATTACAAACATTTTGATGTGGCTTAAATTGACCTTATCTCAGGTAACATCCATAGTCAGGAACACATCCTCACAAACAAAAGCATATATTGATGATATTGTGAATAAAAATACAGTCATTCAATCACTCAAGGAAATTTACACACAAGTCAATAAAAACAAACACATTTACAATAAACAAAATGTATTGATTAATGTGTACTTTATTTACTGCTACTACAAAGTAATCCAATATACTTTATTGACATTATATATACGAGTGAAAAGTATGACAGTGTTCAATTCAACAAAGTTGGAAAGTACAAATATTAGCTGGCATACAGTACAGAAACACCATAAGTATAGAAGAAAGAAATAGAATGAAAGAAATAAATGAAAAATAAAATGGGATGAAAGTGTTAGGTTCATATCAACACATAGTACACTACAAACATATTATAGTCTTAGATCTTATTACTTAGTTATGCAAGGTATCACTTATCAGAATTGTTCACACTATCTAATAGTTTTATAATTCATCTTAAAAATAGTTTGATTCTCTATTCTTTGATAATTATGTCTATAATAGAGAACATTACTAAATTTATATGAATATTATTTGATTTCAATATTTATTCTTGTTGAATATTATATTCCTGATTTAATTTTTTTGTGTAGAGATCTTGAATCTCTAATAGGTATGATTCTTCACAACTCTATGTCTGCAAGATTTTAATCAGTCAATCATATTATATGAGACATTCTAAGTCGATTGTAGTATATAGTAAGACTAATATATATTATAATTTATTCAGTTATAGTTTATTGTATCTGTTCTGTTCATAAATTGTTAGGAAACTTAACAAAAATTTCAATCAAATAGCACCTAATTAATAGACGATGTTGATACAATCGGTGGCTTTAAATTAATACTGTTAGGTATATATAGTATAATCAATAGATACATGTGTTGTTAAATTACATTTATTGGCAGAGACATCTACACGGATGCAATAGCCATTAATATGTCCTGCACACTTGATGGATAATTCGACCGTCATTATGTTACGTGGAAAACTGCGGTCAAGTATTTGTAGATGGTGTTGTGTAATGTTATTAATTCTGTCCAAGTTTTGGAACATTGGAACATTCGTTAAATCATTAATTAGAATTATTTAGTTAATTAATTGATTTAATTTTGTTATATTAATGTGTTACATAAATAAGTCATTAATTTCGAATGTGTATTAGTATTTCACTTGTAATTAAGAAACATTGAAGTAATTATTTTGTGATTTGGTGATTAGGTAAATAGTTGGGTAAGCAAGGTTTCAGCTGAATTAATTTTGGGAGAGCGAACTATTTTGCCAATCGATCGATTAATATCTACGGAATCGGCTGATGGTTTAAAGATATACACACAGGTATTGGACAGTCGTACATAACAAATGGCTCCATAAAGTCTCGCAAGACATGGATAGTTACGTTTACCCTACCAACATATAAATATACATGGAATATATGGAGGAACAACAACAACGACCGACATGGAATACTGGGAAACCAATTATTACTCTCGTCCAAAACTTATGGTATTACCTAGAGTGAGGACACACTTGTCTATTAAGACAAGGTAGGGACTAATATGGTTATTAGTTGGTATGATCTCCCATGATCAGCCACACGACGTCTAATGGGGTATTAGGCAGGTGGGCGTGCCCGTCATATGACATTATTATTATTTTTTTTTAGAGTAGATAAAGGGGGAGACTAGGAATTTTCCAGGTTTCGTTGTTAAAGGTTAATGCATATATTTGCAAAGTACTACATATATCCATAGGGAAAAAATGGAAACATTTTTTTATCCAGGAGGGGGCATTATGCCATATGACGGTACACTCCACCAAAGTCATGAATGGGATTTTCCCAGTTCTGCACAAAAATGGACAAATAGGAAAGGAAGATACCATTGGAAACGAATATAGCGTCACAGAACAACAAAGGACTTTCTCTGTGTGTGATTCGAAAGGAAAGGACGTGTCTTCCAGAGAGCCGTGTGTGAAGCGCTGTATGCGACTGATTCCGAGCTTAGGCGAAGAGAATTCAGGAGGAAAGATCGATTGGCAAATGGATACTTAAGACAGGACTCGAAAACCCTAGACGCGCTACAACTCTGAACTGTGAAATGGCAGGTTTGCACCTCAAAGAGGACATTGGGCAAGGCAGGTAGTTTCGTGTGAAACATTTACTAATTAAACGCCGCTCCTACATCTCGGGGGCAGTTTAATAACACCCGATAACTGTTCGCTGTTATTTGTTCCGCTCGACTCGAAATAAAAGAGTGAGTATTGTTTTCATTTTGGAGTCGCTTAATCATTCGTCACATTGTTCAAAGCGTAACGAGTTGTTTATCAGTCAATGGGAGAAATTACCTATTGGCATGAAGATGGGATGCTCGCCGGTTTTTAGGATCCAATTGTCAACAAAGATTTCCCGCGAAAGTTATTAGTAAACAAGAAATGCGCACGAACGAAACATAAATAGCGCGCCGGAACACACGGAGTCGCATCGGAAGAACGTCAAAAGTGTGAAAAGTAAAAATGTCGACCTCCATACAAAATTGTTAGAACATCATAAACGAATCATTCATAAGATCAACTTGTAAAATCAAAGGAGAAAGGAAGGTAGGACATTATATATATATAAATTGTGTGTTAGAAAGTATTTATAACGAACAATCATGATGCTGATCGTTAGATCGTTAACATAACCAGTTATTGTACATCTGCACATCAGAAATCGAGATGCGAAACGAAAACTGGTGCACATAATTCATAATGAACACACAGTAGAAAATGTCCAACGTTACAATATCATTCGTGAAGTACAAAAGACAGAACATTATTACACATTAAAAATTAAAGATTAACTGAAGATAGTAGAAAAACAGCAGTGAAGTAAACAACTTATTTGGTATATACAGTTTGAAACGAATGAATGAAGTACACACTCGATGGACTGTACATATGGTAAATGAAAGTAGGCCGTCGTTGGGACACTGCACTGTACAATGCGAGGAAGATGAAACATATAGTTACAACTATTACTGAAACAGCTTCAACTACTGGATAAATACGTATTGTAAATACAATATACGTCACAAGACTGAACATTTTGATTACGTGTTGGATGATTTTATGCTGCAACACTCAGAGATTGTACGGACAGTGTTACACTTCAAACAACGAACTTGTGGACACTGATGACATTATGAAAGACATCAACACACATCGGAGACGGACACTACATTCCACCACATCAATGTTGCACAATATATTGCACTAAAAATACCTGATCGGACATTTAATTGACATAATATTGACTTAATCGCATTAAAGTATAGACACACCGGACTTATGATATGTCGGCCTTGGGTACATCGTCTTCCAACAAGGAATATTATTAACTAGCCACTGGCGCCAGTTACTACGTCATTTGCACTGGCCAGGAAGACATCAAGAACCCAATGACAAGATATTTATTTAGATACGTGGTGCATATCATAGATTCGTGTCTGCCACCAACTCTACATCTATATGGACTGCACATGTTGGGATATCCCTTCCTCACCTTTGCCACCCTCAACATAATATAGTCAAGACACTAATTCACAACGACATTTACCCCAGAGAGTTCATGCACGCCTTTTCAACTTTATCACCAACGTTTGCACAGGAAGTAATGATGGCCATTTTCAATGAAGTAACTCAAACCAGGGAACTGGATCATTACGCTTTTCGACGCCATACATAGGAGTCACGCTGTTAGTCAGCGTCGTTTCCAGTTATTCAAGGTTCAGCGATGGTACCACAGCCGACTAAGTTTATCTGAAGTCGGCCACGAACCGCGTGGGTTCAGGGTATTAGTGGTGTAAGTTTATTACACTATCGTCATACGCAAACAGGAGCAACTAACACGGAGACACAGTTTAATTGTTCTACTCATACGTCAATCGATCGGACAGCAAATACTAGTTACGTCAATACAGAACATTATTGCCAGTCAAATCAACAGTTTACATTCATGGGACACTGGATGGATTTGGAAACTCGTTAAGGCCAGTATTGTTTATTGTGGTCGATTGTCCAACATCTGTTGTATATTAATAAGGTGCTGATTATAAATGTTAACAAAAGCAATTACAAACTAGCAGTGCGGGTGGTTGGAATGGGTATTTCTAAAGTGGTTAAGCACGCTTGATTACTTTAGAAATCATTTGTGTTGACTATCGTCAGGTCAATACGAAGTTGTTCGTGTTGATCTTGCGTGTGATAACACACATTGTTGGTATCGTAATTGTAAGTAGTATATAAAGTGTTTATCGTGTTGTTACTTAAATTTTTTAGTAGTAATAATTTTGTCTGTTGTGAATGAAAATATGTATTTTCGTCTTGTGTCAATCGTCTTTTGTCAATGTTAGTATTGTGTTGCTGTACTTATACATATATATTCTTTATATTGAACATATTTGTCCATAATTATTTTGTGGTTTATTTATGACACGTTTCGTATAATTATCCTATATTTTGAGGGATATATTCTTGGGTGATCGTCAACTTTACATTATTTGTATTGATTAAGTTGATATTTTGGTCGACGTTGATACCACCAGATATACTATCGACTATATTCCTAGAACAACATTATTACAACTTTGTCGATATTCTTGAGTTCTTTTTCCACTTCGATATTTTATTACAGCTAGAGTATTATACAGGTAGGTCAAGATGTCTACACTGCAGGATTACATGGTAATGGGTGAGAATACGGGATTGACTGGAGCAGAACTTAGAGCGTGGCCGAAACAAGAGTTCAGCGACTATCAATTACAGCAAAAAGAAGAGAAACGTCTTCAAGCAACACGTGAGAAAGAGGAACGATTGGAAAAGCTAGCGGCTGAAAAGGAAGCAAAACGAGAGGAAAAAGAACTAAAAGAACGAGAGATGGCGATCAAGCAAAACGAGATAGCTTTGGAACGCGAAAAAAATGGCTGCTGAAAAGGAAAAGCTAATTATGGAAATGCAACTGAAAGAGAAACAACTCGTTTTTGATAGGGAAAAGCTGGCAACAGAAACACTCTGGAAGGACAAAGAAGTGGAGGGTAATTTGAAAGTAAAGACTTTGCAGATGGAACATGAAGCTGAGATTGAACGAGAGAAAAGTCGTGCAAAACAGAATGATCCAGTGAAGAAGTACCAAGGGCTTTTTCGCAACTTTCAACAAGGCGATTCTGTCAGTTCTTGGATTACCAACTTTGAAGTACTCGTAAAGCATTACAAGGTACCGGAACAAGACATACCAATTCTATTCCACAGGCATCTCGCATTGGAGCCTTTAAAGGTAATTGAGTTAATACCTGAGGACTTACGTACTAACTACAAATACATGAGAGATCGTGTGTTGGCACACTTCAGTCTAGATGAGTCGGGCTTACGTACAAAATTTAAAACACTCACTCCCAAATCTAACCAAACATTCCTTGACTTTGTTTCTGAGTTAACCTCATCTTTTGATAAATGGACTAAAGCCGCTGATATTGGGTCTGATTACAATAAAATTCGAGACTTAATAATTAGAGATAGACTACTATCTGCAGTACCAGAGGCCATGTCTGTATTTCTAGTGGAGAATAAATACAAAGATCTTAAGGAAATGGAAACGAGGGGAGAATCATATTTCAATGCACATCGAGACATATTCGCAAATTGTACACAGCCAGAACTGGTAATAGGAGCAAGTGCTAGATTCCAGAAAGGCAATGGCAAATTTAGAAAATTTAGTGGTAATAGGAATAGAAATAGTCCATACCAGTATTCTAACAGAGAGGGAGACAGACCTAGAAAAGGACACCTATCCAGATGTCAGTATTGCGAATTGTCTCATGGACATTTGGAAATGTGTGATAAACACCCTGGATATTTAGATTATTTAAGGGACATCACAGCAAAGAAAAAGAGTAAGTATGACTCATTCAAGAGAAGCATCAAATGTTTCTCGTGTCGGGCGTACGGGCACACTAGCAAGTCTTGTCCGATGAAGAATACGTGGAAAGAGGCAAGTAATGCATATGTGTTGTCTAGTAATAGTAGCGATTCCGATGATCTAGAGGACACACACGCAGCCATTATAGAGTCATACAATAACAAAATAGGTAAGGAAGGTCATAATAATGATGAGGACCTCACATCAGCCCACAAGAGGCATATTCATGAAGCGAACGCAGCATGCACTCGTCAATGTACTCTGATGATACACCAAGCGGGGGTTAATGGGTTACCAACAAACTATTTTAGAGACACAGGTTCGGATATTACAGGTGTTAATCACAAACTCATAAAAGAAAGTAATTATACAGGTAAAAGTATTGAGTGCAGAACATTTGGGGGTACAATAGAAATGTACAAAACCGCATGGGTCAGCATAAAATGCCCATATTATGAAGGTAAAGTATGCGCAGCAGTACTACCAAACCCATGTGCTGGGTTGATAATTGGTAACATCACTGATGTTAAAGATTACGTTCAAACTCGAGAACGCAAACTTGATGTGATACGCACAGAATCACAAACCCAAGTATCACAAGAAGAAGGAATTACACATTCATTAAAAGTTCAACCGACTGTTAATAACAACAGAGTAGCACACAAGAAGATAACAAACGTTAAACATAATGGTTACAAACATCAGACGACATGGGATATTGTAACCATATTTATTACAAACATTTTGATGTGGCTTAAATTGACCTTATCTCAGGTAACATCCATAGTCAGGAACACATCCTCACAAACAAAAGCATATATTGATGATATTGTGAATAAAAATACAGTCATTCAATCACTCAAGGAAATTTACACACAAGTCAATAAAAACAAACACATTTACAATAAACAAAATGTATTGATTAATGTGTACTTTATTTACTGCTACTACAAAGTAATCCAATATACTTTATTGACATTATATATACGAGTGAAAAGTATGACAGTGTTCAATTCAACAAAGTTGGAAAGTACAAATATTAGCTGGCATACAGTACAGAAACACAATAAGTATAGAAGAAAGAAATAGAATGAAAGAAATAAATGAAAAATAAAATGGGATGAAAGTGTTAGGTTCATATCAACACATAGTACACTACAAACATATTATAGTCTTAGATCTTATTACTTAGTTATGCAAGGTATCACTTATCAGAATTGTTCACACTATCTAATAGTTTTATAATTCATCTTAAAAATAGTTTGATTCTCTATTCTTTGATAATTATGTCTATAATAGAGAACATTACTAAATTTATATGAATATTATTTGATTTCAATATTTATTCTTGTTGAATATTATATTCCTGATTTAATTTTTTTGTGTAGAGATCTTGAATCTCTAATAGGTATGATTCTTCACAACTGTCTGCAAGATTTTAATCAGTCAATCATATTATATGAGACATTCTAAGTCGATTGTAGTATATAGTAAGACTAATATATATTATAATTTATTCAGTTATAGTTTATTGTATCTGTTCTGTTCATAAATTGTTAGGAAACTTAACAAAAATTTCAATCAAATAGCACCTAATTAATAGACGATGTTGACACAATCGGTGGCTTTAAATTAATACTGTTAGGTATATATAGTATAATCAATAGATACATGTGTTGTTAATTTACATTTATTGGCAGAGACATCTACACGGATGCAATAGCCATTAATATGTCCTGCACACTTGATGGATAATTCGACCGTCATTATGTTACGTGGAAAACTGCGGTCAAGTATTTGTAGATGGTGTTGTGTAATGTTATTAATTCTGTCCAAGTTTTGGAACATTGGAACATTCGTTAAATCATTAATTAGAATTATTTAGTTAATTAATTGATTTAATTTTGTTATATTAATGTGTTACATAAATAAGTCATTAATTTCGAATGTGTATTAGTATTTCACTTGTAATTAAGAAACATTGAAGTAATTATTTTGTGATTTGGTGATTAGGTAAATAGTTGGGTAAGCAAGGTTTCAGCTGAATTAATTTTGGGAGAGCGAACTATTTTGCCAATCGATCGATTAAAATCTACGGAATCGGCTGATGGTTTAAAGATATACACACAGGTATTGGACAGTCGTACATAACAAATGGCTCCATAAAGTCTCACAAGACATGGATAGTTACGTTTACCCTACCAACATATAAATATACATGGAATATATGGAGGAACAACAACAACGACCGACATGGAATACTGGGAAACCAATTATTACTCTCGTCCAAAACTTATGGTATTACCTAGAGTGAGGACACACTTGTCTATTAAGACAAGGTAGGGACTAATATGGTTATTAGTTGGTATGATCTCCCATGATCAGCCACACGACGTCTAATGGGGTATTAGGCAGGTGGGCGTGCCCGTCATATGACATTATTATTATTTTTTTTTAGAGTAGATAAAGGGGGAGACTAGGAATTTTCCAGGTTTCGTTGTTAAAGGTTAATGCATATATTTGCAAAGTACTATATATATCCATAGGGAAAAAATGGAAACATTTTTTTATCCAGGAGGGGGCATTATGCCATATGACGGTACACTCCACCAAAGTCATGAATGGGATTTTCCCAGTTCTGCACAAAAATGGACAAATAGGAAAGGAAGATACCATTGGAAACGAATATAGCGTCACAGAACAACAAAGGACTTTCTGTGTGTGTGATTCGAAAGGAAAGGACGTGTCTTCCAGAGAGCCGTGTGTGAAGCGCTGTATGCGACTGATTCCGAGCTTAGGCGAAGAGAATTCAGGAGGAAAGATCGATTGGCAAATGGATACTTAAGACAGGACTCGAAAACCCTAGACGCGCTGCAACTCTGAACTGTGAAATGGCAGGTTTGCACCTCAAAGAGGACATTGGGCAAGGCAGGTAGTTTCGTGTGAAACATTTACTAATTAAACGCCGCTCCTACATCTCGGGGGCAGTTTAATAACACCCGATAACTGTTCGCTGTTATTTGTTCCGCTCGACTCGAAATAAAAGAGTGAGTATTGTTTTCATTTTGGAGTCGCTTAATCACTCGTCACATTGTTCAAAGCGTAACGAGTTGTTTATCAGTCAATGGGAGAAATTACCTATTGGCAGTCGTGGATCAGCTCAGTGTTCCTATCTCGTCCATGCCATATGGCTAAGCCATCCAGATATTTTCCTCTCGGTCGTCCTCTTGGTCTGTTCCCTTCGATCTTGCCAGTTGTCACCAAGTTCTCCAGTCCATTTCTCCTCATTACATGTCCAAAAAATTTTGACTGTCTACGTCTAATTTCTCTAATCAATCTACGATTTTCATTTGTCTTCTGTAGTACTTGGTCATTGGTTTTTCTATCTGTCCATTGTATTCTTTGCATTTACCTTAGAAACCACATCTCTGCAGCCATCAGATGTTTTTCAGCTTGACTGCACATTGTCCAAGTTTCACATCCATACAAAAGAACAGGCTCTATGTACCCCCTCAAGACTCTTTTTCTCGTTTCAATTGACATCTTTTTATTGGTCAGAATGTTTTTCATCTTGCTAAAGGCTACTTTCGCCATGGCGATTCTTGTTCTAATCTCTTCAAGGCATCTCCCATCAGATGTTATGACTGTTTCGAGATAACTGTACCGATTCACTTGTTGAAGAATATTCCCATTTACTTGTATATTAGATTGTGGTACTTCGTTCTTCCTAGTGACTACCATAATCTGTGTCTTCTTACAATTTAATTCCAAGCCCAGCTGCTCACTGTGGACAACAACCGCGTCCACTAATTGTTGCAAATCTTGTGCATTGTCTGCAATCAATACTGTATCATCTGCATATCTAATATTATTTATGTTTCTTCCTCCAATGCTGATTCCATTTATGTCTTCTACATTTCTGAAAATATTTTCACTGAATAGGGAAAAAAGATATGGAGACATTACACATCCCTGCCTAACACCTCTCTTAATAGGCTGATATTGTCCCACTTCATTATCAATCCTTATGGCAGCTTATTGTTTCCAATATATGTTTTTTATAAGTTTAATGTCTTTCCCATCAATTTGTAGATCTGCAAGCATATCCACCACGTTTACATGTCTAACTCTATCGAAAGCCTTTGTGTAGTCAATAAAGCAAATATGTATATCCTTGTTTACTTCTATAGCGCGTTCAATAACTGTTCGCAGCATACACACAGCATTTACTGTACCCTTTCCTTCTACAAACCCACATTGTTCTTCCCCTATTTCAGGTTGTATTTTCTTCCTCACTCTTTGCATGATAATTCATAACAAGATTTTTGTGATGTGACTCATTATACTAATTGTTCTATGTTGATCACATTCCAAGGTTCCTGATTTCTTTGGGATTGCAATAAATACAGAATTACATAATTCAGAAGGTATACCTCCAGTATCATATAATGTGTTCAGCAGTCTGGTGACTTGCTCTAGTCCAAATTATTCTAAAGCTTTAATCATTTCTGTTGTGATGTTATCTGCACCGGGGGCCTTGCCAGCTTTCATATGCTTAAGACCATTTTGAACCTCCATCTTTAAAATTGGTGGTACTTCATTATTAAATCTAATAGCATACTGTTCCTCTCTGTTATCATGATACAGGTTTTTCACATAATCTGTCCATACATGTAGAATCTGATCTTTTTCTAGTATGATTTTGCCATCTATAGTTTTTAGACAGCCTGTTGATGTACTTGTTCTTTTATTAATAAGTTCCTGAATTCTTTTGTGTACTAATTTGGTATTTTGACTGTTGTGTTGTTTTTCAATTTCTAAGCACTTTTCCTCAAGCCATGATTATTTTGCATTCCTACATAATATTCTGACTTGTCTGTGAATTTCTTCATATTTGGCAGGATTATTTTTGTTGAGTCTTCTTGTTTCCATTAGGTGTAACATTTCTTCAGTCATCCATTTCTTAAGACCCACCTTCTTTAATTTTGGAATAGTTGTTTCTGCAGCCAAACTGATTGAATTCTTTAACATTTCCCATTGATCATTCACATCCTGGAATAAAATCTCTAGATCAGACAATATATCAAATCTGTTCTGTACTTCTATGTTAAATTTGTTTTGTATTTCCTTGTCATTACTCAATGTACACAAATCATATTTAGTGTTTCCTGTTATACACTTGACTTTCTTCAGCTTTATCCTCAATGTTCCTGTGAGTAATCTGTGGTCACTATAACAATCAGCACTGGGAACTGTTTTTGCTACTGTTAGTGCGTTTCTAACTCTTCTGCTAATCAGAATGTAGTCAATCTGGTTTCTGATCCTGCTATCTGGACTCCTCCATGTCCATAATCTTCTACGGTGTTGCTTAAACCAGGTGTTTCCTACAATCATTTCCTTTTCTTTAGCCCACTCTACGAGTCTGTATCCTCTTTCATTTCTCTCTCCTAAACCATAGTTTCCTACTGTGTATCTATCACCTTGATTTCCTACTTTTGCATTGAAGTCTCCTATTATGATGTTTATTTCTGAATTTTTGCATTTCTTTAAGGCAGACTCTGTCATTATCGAATTCTGTCACAAAATGCGCCTGGAGAATTGCGATCAGGAGATGGGGACTGACCAGACACACGAGATCTCACGGCCTACGACAAAGTTCACGATTTATAGCACCGTTTGTAGTCTAGGGGAGATAATCCAAGCAATTTTACCCCTGACGGAGTAGAGGAATACGCCCTTGGATTCCGGAATGTTCTAGATGAAGACACCGGAAGTAGTGTCTTGACTGGGTAATCGGAGTAAGCTAGCAGGCAGCTGGAGGAACCGATGGTTGTCTGGCCAGTTGGCGAACCTCTGTCTGGCTGCAGTTAATTGAAGAAATTGGTTCCAGTGTCAACATAGTTTGAAGACTGTAGACATAACGTTCCAGAGTGGACCAGGCTCCATGCTTCTAACTGTATGCCAAACGAAAAAGATTCTACCTTCCGGAGAGGAGTGATGGACAGTCAGTAAAACCATCATTCTGTGCCAGCATTAGCAGTCTGGACAAACCAGTCAACGTGAGGTGATCATACTGCCCACTACCCGGTCAGTCGTCTATATCCTCAGAGTAGCTCCAAGATGACTAATCAACCAGTTTATGATAGAGACAACATCTGGGCAAGTATACTGTTCTTGTGATTGTCCAGATGTGCCACTCATTACCTATTCGACCACCACTCAACTATCGATGATATCAATCCACACTTCGTTCACATGGATTATGGTCCTGATCATGAATATAGCCACAGACTTTAGGCAATTGTGACTCTGGCAATGAACAATGTTCAATATATAAATTTAGCACTGGACAGCGTGCTTCGGTGAACTTTAATTCAGGAACTGTGTTTCAATCAATATATTGTTGAGTTGGTGCCACTGTTGGTAAAACAACGAACTTTCAGATTAAGTTAAACCTTTTTATAGAGGCACCTGCATGATCGGATGAGGGTGAAAATTCATGGTACTATTTGGACATATGCTCTGGTGTTCCACGGCCATTAGCCTGATCTTATGTCGGCTCGGAGGAGGTGTTACCTGGTCTAAGACTGAGGACCTGCTGCGAGAGACACTAGCTAAGTACCATTCATGTGTGGTGTGAGGCGTTGGCACTGTACTATGAAGACATCTTTATCTGGCTGCCTCAGCTAACTATCTAGTAGCAACTAGCACACCAGACAGATCTGCACTAAATCCACATTATCTTCACTTTCCTTTGTACAATACACTTTTATGGTTGAGTTTGTAGATACCGGAGTTGCATTATTTGTTCAGGATGTTGTTTGAAAGAGTAACATCCCTTGGTCGGTTGTGAGAGAGATAGGTATCCGAGGACTGGCGGGGTCGCAGACTGAAAGTGTCCCAGTCCCAGATCTGAAGTCATCCCGAGATTTATACATATACATATATAAATAAATATAGAGATATATGTGTGAATGGATCTTAATAAATAAATGCAATAGTCTGTTCCCTTCACCCCAGGGAAGCTATACGACAAATTCCTCTACACTATCTTCACTGGATTCTCCTGTTGGGGCATATACTTAATTAACATTTATGCTAAAAGGTCTGCCACTCAATTTAACTAGTAGAACTCTGTCCGACACGGCCCAATATCCTTGAACAGATTTTGATGTTTTCCGGTCCAAAATTATTGCCACTCCCCTGTGTCGATCTTCACCTCCAGAATAAATAATCTTAAAATCTTCATCTATCTTGATGCCCGCTCCTGTCCATCTCGTTTCACACATCCCTAAAATATTGATGTTTTCTCTTTGTATTTCTTGTTTTAAGTTCTCTAATTTTCCGTCCTCGTTTAACGTCCTAACGTTCCATGTTGCTAATTTTAATGTCTCTGTCCTTGTCTTGCGATGATCAGTCTTTAAGCGAATCATAATGTACTAGGCACTTTCAAAGAGGTAGTTTTCCTCTATAGCAGTGACCATACTGGCCGGATGACCGCAACCATTGTCTCTCGAAAGAGATCCTCTGCCTGCCGTCGCGAAATTCGAGACCATGACCAACAAATATCTGTCGGCTGCCCTCAAAATTTCATTCACCACTTGCCTTCCGTGGCTTCTTTTGAAAACTTCCAATAAACGAACACAAAATAACATCACATAATCCACAGGGAAACACTATCCACACGAAATCCCCAGGAAATTCACAGGAAAACACAAAACAGCGTCTCCCCGAAAATTAACGCGTCGTCACTTTGTCGCCATTTTACCGGAACCAAGTAGCAGCAATGAAAATGGGAAATAAAGAATGAAATTATGAACAAATAAGACTGGAAGTACAACAGGGATGAGTTTTGTCACCGGATCTCTTATCCTTCTATAGCGAAGTAATAATGAGAGAGATCAAAGAGAAGCCAGGATATTCGGAGGTTATAATATAAGCAATGTATGCTATGAAGATGACACCGTATTGATGGCGGATACTGCAGAAAAGATCTACAATTGTTAGACATCGTAGTAACAGAAAGGGCAAAGAAAGGACTCTCCTTGAATATGAAGAAAACTAACAATGGTGATATCAAAGAAAAAGGTAACTTCCAAATGTGAAATAGATATGAAAGGGAAAATTCTCAACCAAGTGTTAAATACCTAGGGGCATTTATAACATCAGATGGAAGATGCACAACATAGATTTAAGAGCAGAATAGGGCAAGCAAAAGCTGCATTTCAGAAAATGAAGAGTATCTTATGCAATAAGTAAGTATCATTGAATGTAAGAAAAAGAGTGCATGGGCTGATTTTTGCGTCTGGATTAGTTTTCCCTATAACCAGTGTCCCTCGCCATCAAGCGAACTTACTCCGGCTTCAGAGGTGCTTGTAATTTACGTCCCCCGAGTCAAGTAGTGTAAATAGTAGCGTCAGATTTCATTATAAAACAGCAGTTGAGATAGTTCAGCCACATAACTCGGCTACCAACTGACAGTATAACACAACAAGCAATGATGTACAGACCAAATAAGATCAGAAGAAGAGGCCGACAATGTAAACGATGGACAGGGGGGGGTTAACAGAGTCCATGTGAATCTCGATATATGAAGCCCATAAACGGGCACTCTCCCGCTGTTTATGCTTCACCTCGACACCGCAAGGTACAAGAGGAACAAGAAGAGATGAGGTCCCATTCGTCTATTGATTATTAAACCATGTCACGGGCAGCATGTATATTACACACATGCGCGCGCACGTACACATACGCGCACATACACACACACGCGCGCGCACACATACACGCACACATGCGCACATACACGCACGCACACACACACATGCGCAAATACACGCACGCACACACACACGCGCGCGCACATACACGCACACATGCGCAAATACACGCACACACACGCACACATACACGCACACATGCGCAAATACACGCACGCGCGCGCGCGCACACACATCCTTCATGCTAGGTATTTTTAAAAAAAGGTGAAGGCAGTTCCCATAGCCGATAGTGCCATTGGAGTGTGGAGTGTTAGATCTTGGCATCCTCTAGTTCACTACATTTGATGATGATGAATATACTGACTGGACCCAGCATCACCACCTAATGTATTTGTTACCTGAGTTATTATAGGTTAATACACATTTCTTAAACCTTTATTCGAGATATTTTTAGCTGACTCAATCACAGGATTAATGATCTGAGAAAAGGATGAACTCTAATATAACTTCTCTTTGAGGTTGAACGAGGGTAGGGTTAATTGAATAGTATAATCGAAAGAGGGGGGGGGGGGAGAGAGAGAGTCTCTGTGACCGCGGGACTTATTGCGCTGATGTCGGGTTACGGGGATCAACCTCACCCAGTCAGTTGGACTTCAATCTTGTTTTCTCGCTCAGAAAACAATGGCAAACTTTTTTTTTTTTTTAGCATATCCTGTACAGGACTTAGCTGTCAACACCAGCATCTTTCAGCTGTATGTTGATCTCTTGGCAAGATTACGCTCAGTAGTTTGCCATTGCTTTCTGAGCGGCCGGCCCACATACCCCGTAAGTTACAGATGCGATTCGAACCACTGCTGATTTGAACCGTCATCACGTTACCTGACGAGAGTATACGAGATTACGGAGAAAAGTCATAACCTCTAAGCCACGAAGCCGGCAATGGCAAACTACTGAACGTAAATTTGTTTAGAAAATCAACGTGGGTTTGTGACTGACCACAACGTCATAATAAGAGCATACAACATTGTTAAAAAGTTACGAATTCTGGTATTATTGCACAGTTGTGGTTTCAGGTGGATGGTGAAGTTCTTCAGGTGATTTGTGTCATTTATTTGTGCATTACCAATTAGCGATTGTCAATAACATGTATGACATAAACGATTGTAAAGTAATAACCAACATTTAACACAAAAATTGCTCTGCTCTAGGTTTGTGATATGGAATAGGCAGAAAAAGCAGCGGCTGCAGCAGGATATAACAATATGAACTGGAAACAAATAGGTATATTAAGCTCCTGCGAGAAGAAACGTACTAAACATCAACACGTTGCACATACCTTACAAGGAAATCCATCTCGTATCCCGAAATACAGGTGAGGTGAAAATAATCCTGCCAAATATGAAGAAATTCACAGACAAGTCAGAGTATTATGTAGGAAGGCAAAATAATCATGGCTTGAGGAAAAGTGCTTAGAAATTGAAAAACAACACAACAGTCAAAATACCAAATTAGTGCACAAAAGAATTCAGGAACTTACTAATAAAAGAACAAGTACATCAACAGGCTGTCTAAAAACTAAAGATGGCAAAATCATACTAGAAAAAGATCAGATTCTACATGTATGGACAGATTATGTGAAAGACCTGTATAATGATAACAGAGAGGAACAGTATGCTATTAGATTTAATAATGAAGGACCAGAAATTTTAAAGATGGAGGTTCAAAATGTTCTTAAGCATATGAAAGCTGGCAAGGCCCCCGGTGCAGATAACATCACAACAGAAATGATTAAAGCTTTAGAAGAATTTGGACTAGAGCAAGTCACTAGACTGCTGAACACATTATATGATACTGGAGATATACCTTCTGAATTATGTAATTCTGTATTTATTGCAATCCCAAAGAAATCAGGAACCTTAGAATGTGATCAACATAGAACAATTAGTATAATGAGTCACATCACAAAGATTTTGTTACGAATTATCATGCAAAGAGTGAGGAAGAAAATACAACCTGAAATAGGGGAAGAACAATGTGGGTTTGTGGGAGGAAAGGGTACAGTAAATGCTGTGTATATGCTGCGAACAGTTATTGAACGTGCTTTAGAAGTAAACAAGGATATACATCTTTGCTTTATTGACTACACAAAGGCTTTTGATAGAGTTAGACATGTCAACATTGTGGATATGCTTGCAGATCTACAAATTGATGGGAAAGACATTAGACTTATAAAAAACATATATTGGAAACAACAAGCTGCCATAAGGATTGATAATGAAGTAGGACAATATCAACCTATTAAGAGAGGTGTTAGGCAGGGATGTCCAACTGCCACATCTAAAAACTACTTTCCGTTGGAAGAGGGCTGCAGCGTTCCAACTAAGGAGGAATGGACTTATGTTTAGTTCGAGAAGCTGAAACATTAAAAAATCCAGTGGTACTCTGTTGTATGCGTCCTCAAGATCAATCGCTGCAGCAACGGTTTCAGTGCCTTCAGTTGGACTTCGGAACCAACAACAATATATCCTGGCCTACCACAGGGATCACCATTATCTCCGGTACTGTTCAACGCCTACACAGTGAGAATCACCAGTGAGCAGATCACTGGACCTGGCAGGACATTGTCATATGCCGATGATGTTTTAGTGTATCGTCAGGGGAAGGATAGAGAGGAGGTTGCTGTGGAACTACAAACCGAACTCAATCGCATAAGTACTTGGTGTGATGAAGCTGGGGCAATGGTCAACCCAACAAAGGCAACAGTGACTTGGTTCTCGTTGAATAATCATATTGTCAACACTCCAACACCAACTGTAATGCTGTGTTCAGAGATGGTGGAAAGAACGCAGGCAATGAATTACCTGGGGATACGGTTTGATCGAAGCCTTGCTTATAATGTGCACATAGACCAGGTGATAACAAAGGCCAAGCGGGGTTTGGCAGCGATGCGGGTGATGGCGGCAGCAAACTGTGAGCAGCGCCATCTATGTCTTCTGTACGAGGGGTTGGTCATGTCTGTTTTGGAGTATGCAATGGCAATCCTGACTCTCAGCCATAAGCAGATAGAACGGATGGAAAGGATACAGAATGAAGCTATGCGCATTATTCTTGGATGTACAAGAGATACAGCATGCAGGGCGATGCGCTACCTTCTTGGGTTTCCAACCATTGAAGAGAGAATACAAGATTGCAGTGCACGCGCCTACCTCAGAATTAACGCAAACACACAACATCCACTGCATAGTGAAATTAGGAAGGTGAAGGGCAGCAGGTTAAAAAGAGGACGGTCGTGGATGGGTCAAGCCGAAGACATTCTTCAACAGGTGTGTTCACTTGAGGACTTAGAACCTGGCGAGGAGTGGGTGCAAGTGCCAACAGACTTCTGCACATCCTTTTCAGTTTGCATCCAACTTGACAGAAAATGCAGACAAGAAAATCCGGCTGCTGTTGAGGCTGAAGTACAAGCGTTGATTTTCGAGAATTCGCTTGACGGTGACGCGGTCATCTACACAGATGGGTCGGTCGTCCGACATGTGAGAAGCTCATGGGCCTTTACAGCTCGGGCCGGAGGGAGAATTGTGAAGGAGGTGCTTTTACTGAAACCACAAGTAGCCTGACCATGGAAGTCATGGCAGTAAGTAAATCAATAACATGGCTCGAGACACAGACATTCACTAGGGCTTGTTTCCTTAGCGACTCAATGAACATGATCAAGAGGATAGAGGAGGGGTCGATCCGAAGAGAATGGTTGCTGCCTCTGGAGCGGTCTCGACTGGCAAAGATTAGTTTCATCTTCGTGCCAGGGCATGCGGGAGTACAAGGAAATGAGCGGGCTGACAAGCTCGCAGGTGAGGCTACTGTGGAGGGCGGACGCGCCATGGACCAGGCCGACATTCTGAATGCTCTACGAGAAGTAAGACTTTTGCGAGAACCAAGTGATGACTGTGAATCTACAACAATGGCCAGACTGCGAGAGCAGCAAATTAAAAGAGGTGTGGCCAAACAAGAACACTACGCAGGAAGCCAAAGAAGATTGATAAACCAACACAGAACTGGCGTCGTTAGCCGCTACACGCTGCGGGATTTGCTGAGGAGGGGATCCGAGCACTTATGGACTGAATGGTTCGATGTGCAATGAGGATGATCTGTCGACTAACTAATTAACTAACTAACTTAGGCAGGGATGTGTAATGTCTCCAGATCTTTTTTCCATATACAGTGAAAATATTTTCAGAAATGTAGAAAACCTAAATGGAATCAGCATTGGAGGACGAAACATAAATAACATTAGATATGCAGATGATACAGTATTGATTGCAGACAATGCACAGGATCTGCAACAATTAGTAGACGCTGTTGTTGTACACAGTGAGCAGCTGGGGTTGGAATTAAATTGTAGGAAGACACAGGTTATGGTCGTCACTAGGAAGAACGAAGCACCACAATGTAATATACAAGTAAATGGGAATATTCTTCAACAAGTGAATCGGTTCAATTATCTCGGAACAGTCATAACATCTGATGGCAGATGCCTTGAAGAGATTAGAACAAGAATCGCCATTGCGAAAGTAGCCTTTAGCAAGATGAAAAACATTCTGACCAATAAAATGATGTCAATTGAAACGAGAAAAAGAGTGTTGATGGGATACATAGAGCCTGTTCTTGTGTATGGATGTGAAACTTGGACAATGTGCAGTCAAGCTGAAAAACATCTGATGGCTGCAGAAATGTGGTTTCTGAGGAAAATGTAAAGAATACCATGGACAGATAGAAAAACCAATGACCAAGTACTACAAGAGACAAATGAAAATCGTAGATTGAATAGAGCAATTAGACGTAGACAGTCAAAATTTTTTGGACATGTTATGAGAAGAAATGGACTGGAGAACTTAGTGACAGCTGGCAAGATCGAAGGGAACAGACCAAGAGGAAGACCGAGAGGAAAATACATGGATGGCTTGGCCACATGGCATGGACGAGACAGGAACACTGAGCTGATCCACGACTCTGGTGATCGAGTGAAATGGCGAATCATGACCGCCCACGCTTTCCGGCATGGCACATGATTGATTGATTGAAAATCCGAAATCAGAAGCACTCAATAAATATATAAAATGAATAATATAATAAAATAAAAAACACACAAACGCGTACAATACGATACACAGAACGACGTTTCGATTCTCAGAATCTTTGTCACGTACAAGACAACACGGATAGATACGACAACGAAATATAAAAAAGCACAACACTAAAAATCACAACCACTATGTATCCATGTGGGAGCAGAAAAGACGGATTTGCCAGGTGAGAAGGCACTCTTGGCTGCAGAGTTTAAATATAGTTGCCAGATAGGATTGAGGAAAAAAAATGCGAACAGTCTGATACGAAAATATAGGTGTGTGGAGACAGTGGTATGGATATGGGGGGGGGGGGCAGTATAGTAATGGACAGTGTAAACAATTGGAGAAGGTGGCACAGTTATACAGTGGCGTCCACAACAGTATTAATACCTGCTGGATGGACGCATCCCAGATTGTTGATTAGTTGGTATTCAATTTTTAACCTAACGGAGCTATTTGAGTAGCAGGTTTTCAATGCGGTGACACATACATCGTCGACTTCATTATGGTTGGAGGAATTAAAATGGTTGAGGACAGGTTTGTCAGCGCCCTGATTGATGTCTCTGAGGTGTTCTCTAAAACGGTCCGCAAGACGTCTGCCTGTTTGACCAATGTATTTCATGTCACATCGTTTGCAGATGATGACATATATCAGATTGCGGGATGTACAAGTAAAAGAATCTTTCAAGGAGAAGGTGCCTAGGGGAAATGTGATCTCCGGTGTCTGAACAACGTATGGGCATGTCAGACAGTTCTTACGATGGCATTCGAATGTGCAAACAGATGAACTAACGGTGGAGAGGCGACTATGCACAAGGTGGTCTCTGAGGCTCTGGTTACGGCGAAAAATTACCCTAGGGCCGTCGGAGAATACCTCACGAGTGGTTGGATCGGATTCCAAGATGGACCAGTGTCTCAGGAAAATATGCTTGATGGCATAGGCATGTGGATGGAAGGTGAGGATAAGCTTGGGTTCATTGTTCGGAGGTCGCGTATGTTTGGCGAGGGACATTTCCCGCGAGACCTGGGTTATGCGACAGAAAGCTGTGGACAAGACGTCCTCTGGGTAGGACCGTGTGCGGAAAATGTCCAGCATTTCATGGGCTCTCTCGAGGAAGTCATTATCATCCTGACAGATACGACGAAGGCGGAGTAGATGGGAATATGGGATGGAATCTTTGCAGCTTTTCGGGTGGGATGAGCTGTACAGGAGGAAACCGTGAGCATCAGTAGGTTTGTAGTACACGGAGGTCGTGAGGCCTGTAGGGTTTAATTTAATAGTGGTGTCAAGGAAATTAACAGAGGTGGTGGAAATTTCTGTGGTGAATTTGATCGATGGATGGAAGTCATTGACATAATTGATGAAGCGGTTCAGTTCCGCCTCTGCCATGTCGGTGAGACCTATGCCGTCATCGATGTAGCGTCGGTAAAAATAAGGGAGAAGACCATCATAGCTGAGTTCAATCTGGTGTTCCAGATGTCCCATAAATAACCATGCGTAGCTGGGTCCCATTTTCGTACCCATGGCGACACCGCTGATTTGTTCAAAGTAGTGGCCATTGAATTCAAAGGAATTGTTGGTGAGGACCAATTCAGCGAGTCTCACAAGTGAGCGAGTAGGCATGGCTTGATCTGTGCGTTGATCCAGAAAGAACTGTAGCGCCCTGAGGCCATCAGCGTGAGGAATGGAGGTATAGAGGGAACATACATCCATTAGGAATAGTCTATATGTGTTCCCATGAGTCAGTTGGAGAGAGTTGAATGAGAGTAACGCATGCGTTGTATCCTTCATGTATGACGGGAGGTTCGCAACTAGAGGTTGGAAAATCCTGTCAAGAAACGCTGGGATCAGTTCAGTTGGGCATGAGCAGGCAGAAACTATCGGACGTCCAGGATTTTTGAGTTTATGTATTTTGGGCAGCATGTAGAGGGTGGGTTTGCCCAAGTCAGAGTCATGGATGTGAAGTGAAGAGGCACTGGGTGGTAAGGCATCCTCACGTATGAGCTGTTTGATGGTGTTTGAATCTTCCGGTTATAGAAGAGAGTGGGGTCTCCGGCGCAGGGGGAATAATTGTCAGGTTTATTTAGTTGAGACATGACTTCTGTCAGGGTCTTAAACCTGGCTCGTTAAACCTAATACATGTGAGACAGTACAAGTACAACGTGATTTGACTTGAGACTCAACGACACGAAGTTTCAATGGATTTATTTACAGATCACATGCAATACGATCTAGAGATGATCATTTCAATACATAAGTTATAACAATACACTTACAGGCAACCCACAGCTTACAGTCTATCTCACAAGATGTACAAGAACTCGACTTTCGGGCACAGAACTACACGAAACCTTTCTCTCATCATACGTTCAGTCGAGTCCGAGTCCCAGAGCTGTCTGGCTATTTCTCGCAACGCGCCTGCCCACCTGAAGTGGCTTCACGAGGCCTGCGTGCGTCCTGCTTTGTCCTTGCCTGACCGCTGGCTGTCTCGTCAGCCAGCAACCTCGCAGGCAGGTAACTAATACTCGCCTGGCGGGCGTAACGATGTTACAGCATCCCCGCTAGGGACTATTCGCCTGGCGGGCGTAACGATGTTCCTGCATCTCTGCTGGCAATACTTTAGACTCTGACATGCTCCCCCGGGGCTTCTTCATGAAAGATGTCATCTTTCATGTATACTCTATATACATAGCGAGTTAATATTTAAACCTTGTCAGAGTCAACCCTTCTGTTATATACATTGGTGTAGAAATACATAAGAATACACATCTTGGCATAGAAACACATAAGACATGGACATTGTATCTAAAGACATGTGGTGTTCAACCTTTAACACTTGTCAAGTTTCATCCTCTCGATGGCTGATTACCTTAATTGCATTATTGACCCAGTCAGATCGGTAGTAACAGCTTCCCAAGCAACTACCTCGCAGCCTTTCAAAAAAAAAGTAATAATATGCTTTTTGAGACAAAAAACATCTAGCAAGACCGTAATACGGCTTTATATAAGCCGCATTCAACGCTCAAACTCTGACCTCATTTGGACAGGAGTTCTTGTGTCGGTCTGCAATGTCGGTAACACTCTACCATGCCCAGTAGATGGCTTATTGGCGTGTTAACAATCTGGCAACAACATGGTTATTTATATACAACACATTATCGTATACATTTCAATTAACGCCCTTGGTGTAATAATGTAATAACAATTAAATGAAAGGGACATAACTTCAAAAATTATGAAATATAATATCTTACAATAATTCTTCTATTTCTCAGCGTCATAGCTTGATGTTTTTCCATACTAGCGAAAAAATGTCGATAGTATGAATAAATTAATCAAGATATGATTCTAAGATTACACTAAATGAAAAATATTAATACACAATTCGTGTATTCGAAATTATTGAATCGTAAATAGTTTAGAAGTGTTATAACTTTTTAAGCTTTTGTTTATCGTCTGCTAATTTTGAATTAAATTTCTAAATCATCCTGAAGTACACACGAACCGTTGATATTGAAATTTGTAGAACACACTTATTCCGGTCTGATGTAGTAACACGGAATGTGCAATGTTCTGATTGTTCATGTGTTGGTTGTTTCACTGGAAAGACTTCTGGATTTCGATTGACTGCAGTGGTGTAGATATCAATGTTCAGGTCACACTTTCACACACGGAGTTAAAATATCACTGGATATGTTCCAAATGCAGATACCACGGATAAATTGGACAGTTCGCTTGCGGTAAGTTCAGAGCGAATGTGGCACTGTTCTTGTTTCGTAATATATACAATTAATAAAGTTCACTTTCTACCACACACTACACAATTATTCACGACAATCACTACGTTAATAATAAAATAAGAAAACTATATATATTGGGGATAAACCCTATCACATCATATAATAGACACACAGCTTGCGTGAAAAAAAAAACTTCACTGATGAATGGCTGTGTTGGTCCGAGTGTATTTTACACACTGCACTCAGACATTGGTGCTTACTGGGTCGGTCGGACAACGGGACAAAAGATCGGCAATCGTGTTGGTTCTGCCCGCAATGTGTCGAACTTCAAAGCTGTAATCTTGAAGTTTAAGAGACCAGCGAGCTATCATTTGGTTGGAAGGTACACCTGAATTGATAAATCTCAATGGACTACTGTCAGACTCCACAATAAAATGACGTCCCAGGAGTAATCTGGACAATTTAGTTATACCCACCACTAGAGCTAGGGCTTCCAACTGTGGTGTTGACCAAGCACGTTCTCTCGGTTTTAATTTTCGGGAGACAAAGTACACAGGATGTAGGATGTTATTGTGCTCCTGTAACAAGACTGCTCCAATCGCCACGGAGCTCGCGTCTGTGCGTAATCTGAAAGGGATTTGTAAATTGGGCAATTTTAGAATGGGATTGTTTAAGCTATTATTAGAAAAATAAGATAATACTTTCTGGAATGCAAATTTTAGGCATTGATTGTTTACAATTTTCTCGGGTTGATCTTTTGTTAGTCGGTTAGTAAATACCTCGGTCAGTTCAGCAAAATCTGGTATGAACTGCCTATAATAATTTATAAGTCCCAACAAACTTCTGACTTGCTTTTTCGTAGTCGGAAGTGAGAGTTTTAGTATCTTGGACACAATGTTATCGTCTGTCGTGACAAAGCCATTAGATATTTTGTACCCCAAGAAGGATATTTATATATACAAATAGATAATATGACCATTAAAAGAACGGAAACATACAAATACCTGGGTACGATCTTCAACTGCTCCAACATCATAAGGGAAGAAATACAAACTAGAATCAACTCTGGAAATAAGATATACTATGCACTACAACATCTACTAAAATCAAAGGCGCTATCTCGTAACACCAAAATCACAATATACAAAACACTGATCAGACCAGTTGTGCTGTATGGCTCTGAAACCTGGAGTACAACGAAAGGAGACGAAGCCTTGTTACAAACCTTTGAGAACAAAATTTTAAGACGCATCTTTGGACCCATTAGGGATACACAAAGTGGAGAGTGGAAAAGAAGAAGTAACAAAGACATTTATGATCTGTTTAAGTCCCCGCTAATCACTGGTATCATGAAGGCTAATAGACTACAATGGCTGGGGCATATAGAAAGAATGGAAGATAATAGGGAAACAAAACTCGCTTACACTCAGGAAATAATTGACCGTAGACCCCGAGGTAGACCAAGAAGGCGGTGGAGAGATAATACATGTACAGACCTACAAGCACTTGGAATCAACGACTGGCAAGAGAAGGTCCACCAGAGAGACGAATGGAGACGGATTGTATTTGCAGCAAAGAACCTCAATGGCTCGGAACGCTGAAGAAGAAGAAGAAGAAGAGAAGAAGGATATTTCCTGATAGGCTATGTCTACTTTTGCAGGCTTTACCGTCAGTCCGTGTTGTCTAATGCGTTCAAATGTCTGTTCTAATGTCTTTATGTGGTCTGTCATCGTCTTTGTGTGAACACAAATGTCGTCTATGTAACAAATAATATTCGGTATGTCTACTAGTAGAAGTCGTGTCATACGTACGAATGTAGCTGGGACATTGACAAGCCCAAATGGAAGTTTGCACCATTCGTACAGTCCCCAAGGTGTGGCAAATGCTGTCAGATGTCTGCTCTGTTCGTCTACCGTTATTTGCCAGTAACCTTTAGTCATGTCTACCTTCGTAAAGAACCTAGCGTCTGTCAGTTCTGTCAGCAGATCTTCAGAGTTGGCCATTGGCTCTAGATCTAAAAGAGTTATCTTATTTAATTTCCTATAGTCGACACAGAGTCTTATTGTGTTGTCCTTTTTGCGTACTATGACCATTGGAGATGAGAAATTTGATTGGGATCGTCTAATGATGTTGTTTTTTTCTAAGCTAATGATCTCTTGATGTAAGTGTTCTTTGTAATGCAATGGAATGGTGTATGGTCTGCATTTTATGGGTGTATTTGACGTGAGTGTGATGTGATGTTGTACTAATTCTGTTTGTCCTGGGTTGTTGGAGAAAATGGTGTTGTACTGTTGTATGAGATGTTTGCAACTGTCTGTTTCTGCTTGAGTTAACTTTGGGTTGATTTTAATTTCTTTCAAGCAGTTTGTCGTGTCTAATGCAGGTGTTGGAATTTCGTCACTAGCCTCGTCATCTTCATGGTCTATTATCACTGTACAGGCTGTTGTATCGTCTTGTTCGTTGTCTCTGTTGTAATATGGTCTTAGCATATTGACGTGGAATATTTTGTGTTTGTCTTTTATCTGAATCTCGTAGTCTACAGGTGAAATCTGTCTCGTCACTTTAAATGGTCCTTGCCAAGAATCGGTCAATAAGTGTCTGTCACTAGGTAGGAGAAGAAGAACGTCCTGTCCAGGTGTCAACGTTATTGTCCTGTTACCTTTGTCAGCATATTGTCTATATGTAGCACCAGATAATTTTAGTGCATCCTTTGCAATTATACAAGATTTGATGATTCTTTCACGCAATGATGTAACGTATACGTATGATGATATGGGTTTGAGTAAAGGAGTGGATTCAGTTAACATTTGATGATAGATGCTTAATGGGCCACGTGGTTTGGCACCATAGATAAGTTCAAAAGGAGAGAAACCTGTACTAGCATGTGGCACCTCGCGATAAGCAAAGAGAATAGCAGGTAAATATACGTCCCAGTTATTGGGGTGCTCTTGCGTGACTTTAGCAAGTATATGCTTTAAATCACCGTTAAATTTTTCTATAATTCCACTCGAGTGAGGATGGTACGGAGAATTGAAACATTGCTTCACTCCTAACATTTTGGTGAAAGCTTGAGTAGATGCGGCGATGAACTGACTTCCCCTATCTGATTGGATAGTGTCTGGAAATCCTATCCGTGAAAATATATGGAAGAAAACTTCCATTATGTCATTGGCAGTTATGTTCTTTAGCGGAATCGCTTCAGGCCAGCGGCTACATTGATCAATGATGGTTAATATATATTTATTCCCTCTGGTTGTTATCTGATTAAGAGGGCCCACTATGTCGACAGATAGTTTCTCAAAAGGTCGACTGGCTAAGTCAGTAATTTGTAACTTTGCCTGTGGGTGTTTACATTTCTTTACAAGTTTTTGGCAGATGTCACAACTCCTGCAATATTTCTTAATGTCATTGCAGAATTTGGGCCAATAAAACTGTGATAATAATCTTGATCTGGTCTTAGCGTATGCCATATGCCCTGCAAGCGGTATATCATGGGCAAGATGTAAGGCTTGCTTACGATACTCAATTGGCAAAACAGTTTGCTCTGTTGTGGTGTCACCTCTGGTATAATACCTGGTGAGGATACAATTTTTCAAAGCAAAATGCCATCTTGCACTTTTGGTTAACTTTGGCTTTTGGACGATCAGATTAAATTATTTAGGCAATGAAGGATCAGCCTTTTGGGCTATTACAAAAGTCTCCTTCATGGTTTTAGGAGGTAGTAATACTGGGCTAAGCATTTCTATAGCCTCAGTTTGATTAATTTCATCTTGCATTCTAGCAGTAGATCTGGTTACTGCGTTCACACATTCAATGATATCAGATGGTGATGAAACAGTGTTATCAATGATGTCATGAGATCTTAGTGCTACATTAGCTACCATACATTCATTAGGTGGTACAACATTATCAATGATGACATTTGATGGTGATGTTGTGATCTCATTAATGCAAAGAGATGTTATGTCATGAGGCACATCATTCACCTCTGGTAAATTTCCAATTATAATATCACACACAGGGTTTGTTAATGCTGTGCATTTTACTTTCCCAGTGAGGAAAGGTGTTTGAATATATGCCCATGCTAGTGGGTACTTTTCAATATTGCCAGAGAATGTTCTGCATGTTACGTGCCTGCCTGTATAGTCTGTAGGCATTATGAACGTTCTCTTCAGTCCAATCAGTGAACTTCCCGTGTCCCGAAGGACTGTAGCAGACTTGCCATTCACGTATCCCTGATGGATGTTTATTCTGCCTTTGGAGTCTATTACCAAATTAGCTTCTTCATTGGCAATAGGAATGGAGTGGCCGCATGTTAAAATGCCATCTTCATAAAAGGTATTACAAACAGTACATTTATTTGCGTTAAACATTTCAAAAGCCTGTGCTGAGTTCACAGGGTGTTTCTCTGATTGTTCTTCATCTGATGATGAACTATCAAATAAGGCGGCATTGGCTTTCTTGGTCATTTGCCTACCTTTACAATCATGGCGATAATGTCCATACGCCTTACAGAGGAAACATTTACGCAAATTTCTAAAGGATTTACGCTCCTTATCTTGTCTGTTTACGATGTTCTGTAAATATGTAAGATATGCGGGGTTCTTGTCGCACATCTCACCTTGATGATGTGAAATTCTACAATATTTACAATGGTTGTACTTCTCAGATGTAGGCTTATAAGGTTTTTGCCTACTATAGGGTTTGTCATAGTTAGCCGATGCTACAAAATTGGTTTCAGTAGCTTCACTGGCAAAACAATGTTTGTTGGCTGTGTAATAAGCCGAACCACGCCTCTCAATCTGCTCTACACTCGTACATTCATTCTCTTGCAAAAATTTCGAAAATGCTGATGGAATGGATGAAATGACTTTATCTCTAATGATAAGATCTTCTAACTTTTGATAGTTCTTATCAATTTTAGCTGCTGAAGTCCATTTGGTAAATATGTCTCGGACTAAGCAGAGGTAGTCAGAGAACGTTTGAGTCGGTTTGGGGCTCAACTTGCTGAATTGTTCTCTGTAACCTGCCTCATCTAACATAAAATGTGCCATAATCTTTGATTTTAGATAATGGTAATCTTTTCTGAGGTCTTTGGGGATAGTTTCTATGACTTTCAGAGGCTCCCCTGATAAACTTCTCATATAAATAATATTCCATTCAGACAATGGGACCTGGTAATGGTCCATTAAAGTCTCAAAATTTTGGGTGAAGGCTGCAATGCAGTCACCCGAGGTGTAATTCTTACGATACCTTGATATTTCTTGTACTGGTTTTCTTTCTCCAGTCTCTCAGATTTCTTAGACTCTTTGTTTATGGCAGTCTCAGTATCAAGTTGTTTGATTTTTAGTTGCACTTCCAGCTCTTCTCGTTTACTCTGAGCTGCTATTTCTGCCTTCTTTAATTCTGTTTCTCTTTCAATCTCTGCTTGCTTGGCAGCTCTTTCAGCTGCTCTCTCTTCACGCTCGTGGTATTCAGAGTATTTCTTCTCACTCCACTTCGTTAGCTCATCACCTGTTAACTTTAACTTTAACCCCATATCGATGAAATCATTTAATGACGACATGATGGAAAATGCAAATGAAATATCAGACACACAATTTGTTACAAGTTGTTAGTAAAGTGAACAATTTACAATTGTGTTCTACTTACAATATGTGCCTAAATTTGCATCCGAAAGTATATAGAAAGAAAAATATACTCAAGTGTCCTGGATGCGGTGAAGCACGGTTGAAATTCGGGCTAGGAACTGTAGGGTCTCTACTTCAACCCACAAATGACCTCTACGGGCAAGGGTTTCAGATGGCACAGAAAACCTGCTTTGTTTTTGGAGGAAATAAATTAGCGTCTATTTGATGTGGTGTGTATGCTTGTCACTAAGTTTTGATTAGGTTTGTATGGCGTTGAGTGTAATTGTAGGTCGTAATGTCGTCAGTCAACAATTTTTTTTTTTCAAACCACAAGTTACTTTCTTTCCGAAACTTTCTGCTTTACACAATTCACTTTACAAAGACAAGCTGACTATATCTCAACACTCTACAACATTGATGACACATCACTTACATTAAGATGACATTCAGTAAGGACATAGACATCAAGTTTACAAGATGGCGACAAGGTCACAATGGCGACAACTTCACAATGTCGACAAGGTCAAAACGGTGACAAGTTCCACAATCACAAATGTTTTACACGTTTACAAGATCAAACAATATGTATGTACTTTACGTTCACATCTAGTTTCCATGTTTAAACAATGTAATAATATATACCAAAATGAGCCTTCACAATCACATTTAAATGTACTCTAAAGTTGGACAAAAATTTCTAAGTTCACATGTGAGACAGTACAAGTACAATGTGATTTGACTTGAGACTCAACGACACGAAGTTTCAATGGATTTATTTACATATCACATGCAATACGATCTAGAGATGATCATTTCAATACATAAGTTATAACAATACACTTACAGGCAACCCACAGCTTACAGTCTATCTCACAAGATGTACAAGAACTCGACTTTCGGGCACAGAACTACACGAAACCTTTCTCTCATCATACGTCCAGTCGAGTCCGAGTCCCAGAGCTGTCTGGCTATTTCTCGCAACGCGCCTGCCCACCTGAAGTGGCTTCACGAGGCCTGCGTGCGTCCTGCTTTGTCCTTGCCTGACCGCTGGCTGTCTCGTCAGCCAGCAACCTCGCAGACAGGTAACTAATACTCGCCTGACGGGCGTAACGATGTTACAGCATCCCCGCTAGGGACTATTCGCCTGGCGGGCGTAACGATGTTCCTGCATCTCTGCTGGCAATACTTTAGACTCTGACAACTTCCTCGACATATAGATCTTTCCGCCAAACAACCACCGCACCACCTTTATCCGCCGGTATGATGACTATGTCCTGTCTGCGCTGTAGTTAGGATAGGGCACGCCATTCGGGAGGCTATAGGTTGGAGCGTTTCAAGCGAGGAAAAGAAAGTTGCTTAATCTCGAGGAGTGTGTTAGCTATGTAGAGGTCAAGCGCCGGAAGGTGGGGTCCATGTGGAGCGTGATTTGGTTGAAGATGGAAAAATATCAGGAGGTTGTGGGGTGGGACTGTGGACAAGCTTGTCTCTGTGGTGGTACTTGAGGCGGAGTCGTCTGTGGAAGTTGGAAACGTCTTCCAAAATAGCGCGACTGTCCATACGGGGGCGTAGAGGGACAAAACTGAGACCTTTCCCTAAAACAGCATGTTCTTCCGGAGACAGTGGTAGGTCAGGCGGTATGCATACCACTTTGGTGTGGCTGATAGGTGTCGAAGTGGGGGAAGAAGCATGGGGACTAGTGCCATACCATAGGACACGGCACGCGCCACTAAACATACAAAAGGGTGAACAGGATTTTCCCCATATGGACACTGGAGTGGACATCAATAGGAGGGAGAAACCAAGGGGAACAGGATAGCGTCATAGAACAGCAACGGGATACGCTGGGAAGCGGTGAGAAGAAGCGGTTCGGGTTTCAAGGAGTTCCGTGCGGAGAAGCGAGCGGGAAAGATCTGGACGAAGCAATGTTTATGAGGCGAGGAATGAGGTAGCAACGGAGATTCATTCTGTAAAGGACCCATAAGACAGAAACGATGGAACAAGTGAAAGGAAGATAGCTGGGAGTCGGAGACGTAGGATTTTAAGAATTGTTTTGGGAAACTAGTTCTTAGATGCTTTGAAATGAAGACCGACCATGTCTTAAATGGCACTTCATTTTTCTTCGAGTAGTTTGATCAATGACAGATTCTACAGCGCATTAATAAATTACGTCCTTCAGTTCTCACGATTTTGCCGTCAGTTGTTATTACCGTTCGCCGCGTTTGAGCATTTTTCGAACAGGTGAGAAGATATTTCGTTTTGTTGTTGACTGATGATTATTATCATTAACGAGCATATACCCAGCCCCCTGGCAACGTAGATGGCTAATGTTGTCTTTCTAACGTGAAGATAGCCATTTATGCAGCTCTCTATTATAATGTTGAATGATGGAGGTGATCAAATGGAAAGAAAGCTGGTTGTTGAACGTCAGTAGATGCAGAGTCCGGTACAGGTTGTGCTTGGTGCCCTTCAGTTCGGAGATATGCAGTTGATGCACAGTCACTGCCAGCTTCATGTACTTGACGGACTGCTCCTGTGCCAGGCGATTGAAGAGTCGTGTCTGAGCAGGAACCAGTTTGCCTAACGAGAGATGAATATTGCTCCGGAAGCCTTTAGATGTAACCTTGAGCCGGAGACAGTTGAGACAGTTGTTCAGGAAATTCAAATGGCAGGAAAAGCGAGTGATGTTAAAAATAGTACGTGCGAGGCTAATAGCTGCACGGGACATGTCCTGGGGTATGAGGGCAAATATGTCGGAGATGGTGTGGTGGAGAGATGACATAGTCCGTCTGTCAGCAGGCATGATCGGCTATAGGCCGGTAAACATAAACTAATGGATATATAAACTTTAAAAAAAAACGAACCACAGAAAAACGAACAACAGAAAAACGGACGACAGAAAGGGGTAGCAGCCAGGGAATTCCGAATTCTAGGTTTGTGATGTTAGTTAGTTAGTCGCGGTTCCAACTTCACGGCATGTTCCATTCCTGTGCCAGTGAATATCACACAAAATGCTCCTCACTGCCCCGTGTGAAAAGTTGACCAAACAGGAGTCTCGAAAAACCAGCGGCCCGCATGGGTATGCTAATAGTATTAGTAATGCGGTAACACCATGCATAATGCGGCTACCAGAATGCCAACACAAAAGTCCGCCACGAAACATTCAATTCATCGCTGATGGAAGTGGCAATCACTTGAAAACCAGCAGGCACACATTTCTGCATAAGGCAAACCCAGTTAGATTAGCGACTGTGTAGGATTGTTGTTGTCCTATCTATTAGCGGACGGTTAATGCAGGCGTCAAACCCCTTCCGAAAACACTCATGATATCAGGCATCAGCAAATACGGGTAAATATTTTGTAAAGGGATGTTATCAAGATAATTTTTTTCTAAGGGTTATAATTATGTTTTGAATAATTTTATTAAAACATTATATTACCACTTTTTAAAATGCTAAATAAAATGTAAGTGTTTTCATATATTAAATTAAACATTGCAAGATAATATAAAAATTGTAGTGTGTTTTATTAAATTGGCCACTAATTTAAAAATTGAAACCATATTTTATAATGATAAAACTTTTATTACTTTATGTTTTTAACACATTATATTTATTTATATTATTACGTAACACTGTATAGTCAGTATCTGCTATGGGATATAAGCGAACGCTTATATACAGGGGTTTATATTCCCCTTGATTTATTTAGACCGGTACAACCAGTGCCGGGAAACAACAATGTTTAAAATGTTATTTTTGTTTCAATGTTCAATTCAAAACAATGTTTTCCCGTAGTTTCTTCTTCGTCTTTCGTTCGCTTGAAATATGTCTACAACTGCAATGTTGTCTCTTGTATGAATCTAACAGTCTTTTTTAATTCACTCGGCGGTCCATAGAGTTTATCTTCCACTGTTGTCTCTCTAGGCCAGAAGGTTCGCCTGGATATGTTGTAGTTTGGGAAGTCCTGGAGTATGTGCTCTGCTGTCTGCGACGTGAGCGCACGAGAATCAGATGTGATTCGAGTCGCCCCAGCGACTTATGAGAGTATGGAGCAGGTCGCTCAGAAAGTCGTGGCGTGCTGATGAGCGTAATCTAGCCTAGGAATCAACATACAGCTGAAAGATGCTGATGTTGACCGCAATATCCTGAAACAGGATGGAAACGCGAAAAAAAAAAAAAAAAAAAAAATCGGATGAAACATCCCCCACCCCTCCCCAACTCCACCCTTGTTTTCTTCAATATGTAATTCTTAACTGTGTAGTCCCCATAAACTGCTTGACGTGAACTTTATACACATATACACATATACTGAGCTGTAACAGAAGTAGGACGTGAATACCCTGGAAGGCTGTGAGCTTTAACTCTTGAACTCCAATTATATGCTTGAAGCATATCCTGGCATTACCAACAATGGCAGATAGACATAGGGTCTTTCAAGCCAAATGGTACCCGAGAGTTGCTGCAGATAGGGATCACTCGCTGCATGAAGTTATGTATATGGTCAAGGGTCATAGACTAAGACACAGGTAGAAATACCTATACGCCAGGTGTGTGATCTAGAGACCATCAATCGTGGAAATGAGTGGATTAAAGTACCAGAAGACATGTCGGACTGGCACAAGGCAATAGTAACACTGGGTCGTGAGTGCAGAGAATGGGCCACGGGTCGCACAGAGTTTGAGGTGCAAGAATTGATTAAGAGTAACACACATCGAGGTGACATTGTGATCTACACCGATGGGTCAGTGGCGAGAAACAGATGTAGTGGTTAGGGTTTCATTGCGAAGGCTAATTGACGATTCTTGAAAACGGAGAGTCTGGCATATGAGACTACGATCTCCAGCATGAGAATGGAGGTGGAAGCAGTCACAGCTGCATTTTGATGGTTAGAGGGGGCCACTGCAACACACATAAAATTCATTACGGACTGGGACGCAGAGGTGTTTCCAAGGCACCAGGGCCAGGTTCTATACTGGCCAAGACCTTCTGACACCTTCACGCCGTGCGTCCTGGGCAACAGGTCCTGGCTAACGTTAATATAACCTCCGATTAGTATTCCTGGCGAATCTTTGATGTCTCTCATTATTACTTCGCTGTATAGGGAGAAGAGATCCGATGACAAGACACACCCCTGTTGTACTCCTAGCTTTATCTGTTCATAACTTCCTTCTTTATTTCCCATTTTAATTGCTGCTACTTGGTTCCAGTAAATATTCTTTATTATTCTTAAATCTTTCCCATCAATGTTGATATCTACCAACGTATAATAATAAATCACTCAATTTATACAAATGCATTTCCCGAGTTGCTTAGAGCATATTTAAAATATCATACTAACATGATTGTAATGACTTGATTGATCACTACACGTAATAATTATGTTCAAGCATTCTGCAGAATTACAAGCTAGCTAAAAGAACAACACTTAAATAAGCAAATGAGTAGGGGACATAAGCAACCAATATTGTTGCAAGGAAGATGACTTAACATTTAAAAATACGAATAATATACTAGCTGAAATATTTAGAAATAATATAAAACTTCCCTTCCGCACACATAGTAATGAGGAAATTAATGTGAAAATAAAAATTTTGAATAACAAATACATTACTTTCAGACTTCTTAAATAACATGTTTTTAATCTTTAAATACTTACAATTTTTAAGCCATTTTTTAGTCGTATATTTATATTATAAATTGTATTTGTATACTTTCAATGTATATTTTATGTAACTTATAATTATTCCCCCTATTTGGGGGAGAAAATTCTTTACTGGTCTCTTAAGGCCTCAATCAATGAGGTGTCGTCTCCGCAGAGAAGATTGGCTGCAATGGATCTCCAACGCTGTCACTCGCCTTGACTGTACATTCTTCAGGCTGATGTTCGTCCATCTCTTGATATTACCCTCCCACCTGTATCGTTGTCTACCTCTTGCTCGCTTGCCCTCAACCATGCCTTCCAGTATGGTTTTTATAAGAGTATCATGTCTTTGAACGTGGCCAAAATATTTACTTGTCTCCTCTTTATTTCTTTCATCAGTTCTCCCTTCATTCCCAGTTTTTCTAGGACCTCTGCATTTGATTGCTTTTGTTTCCAGGAATGGTTCTCGTTGCTTCAGAGGTCAAAGATTGTGAGAATTGTATGGATATTTTGCCCTGGCCATGCGGGTGTACGGGGGAATGACCAGGCTGATAGGCTAGCAGGGAATGCACCTCTTGGTGTTATCTTGCCTATGGACAAGGGGGAGGTGGTCGTTCGCTTGTGGGACCAGGCGGAGAAGGCGGAGGAACAGATTGAGAACCCATATGTGGAATGTATGAGTTTGCGGGTGATCGGCAGAGGTTCTGGAAGAATCTCAAAACTGGGAGGAAAGTCCAGGAGACCTATTAATCTGATAGCGGGGGAAACAATTAGTAGTATGACTCTTCGCTGGCTGTTGAACGAGGGGACTGAGCATATATGGGAATGTCCTGAGTGCAGTGATGTCGATTCTTAACTTAACTCAACTCAACTCATGCCGTTGAAAGCATTTTTTGCTATTCCTATTCTATTTTTGATTTTTATTTCACTTCTGCCGTCATCTGTTATTATATGTCCAAGATGAGAGAAGCTTGTTACTTGTTCTAGAATCTGCCAGTTTACTGTTCATTGATGACCTTTCCTTTTCACTACTAATTATCATAGTTTTTGTTTCTTGGATGTTAATATCTAAGCCACATTCTGCACTGTGCCTGTTTACTTCTTCCATTAGGTCTTGCAACTCTTGCTCACTCCCATTGATGTTGAGCCCAGGCATTTCAACTTGTTTAAAAATTCTTTCTGTGGATAGGTTGAAGATTCTTGGGGACAGTACACATTCCTGCCGTACTTCTCTTTTTATCTCTATAGGCGACGAATAGTTATTACCGCATCTAATAGACGCCACTTGTTCCCAGTACAAGTTACTAATAAGTCTGATGTCCTTTCCGTCTACTCCTATATCTTGAAGGCACGTAATTAGTCGTTCATGTTGTACTCTATCAAAAGCTTTCTTGTAGTCTATAAAACAAACAAATATATTTGAACGCCTGCACTCCGGCCTACACATCTGATGGTCCAAACACTGCACATACGAAGGACAGCCAGGCTGTTGGATAAGCGCGCACGCTCTTAAACTTCCGGTGTGCTGATGCCGATGTAGCCGGTTCAACCTCTACACCTGTCAATTGGGTTAAAATGTTGACTTCTCGTCCTTGACTTGGAGACATAAATTTCAAATACCTCAGAAGTCGGAGTGGGTTGGCCTGATGGCGAGGGACACTGGTAATAGGAAAAGCTAATCCACACACAAAAATTAGTCCCGTGCACTAGAAGTAGTATAGACTATGCTTGAGTTCACATACCAAGGGCACGTTCTTGCTACGGGACTCGTGTCGTCTAGGGACCCGTGATAGCCTAGTGGCCAGATGCTGGCCTACCGGTCTGACGGCCATGGGTTCAATGCTCATCGGGGCGGGACTGCATTTTTAAAATACAAACGTCATTAGACATTTGTGATAGATGAATTCTTTAACAAACAAATTATATACAATCATTAAACAAGCACTTAAAGAATCTGACTGCAGTTGATATCTAGGGCACATCAACACACAGTCGACTCGACGCGCTATCGAGAGCAAGTCGCCTAATCGGAAGCTAGCCGGGTGTTAGAAAATGGCACGTAGCAATAAAATCTCCACTAGACACCCGACGTTCAAAATGAACAGCGTGGAAGCCGCCAAGACTATCAAGATGATGCAAGAAGACAACGTGTCTGCTAGCCGCAGCACAACGCCAGAACTCGAGGAAACATTAAATCAAGCTACCACTTCTACACAAGATGAAACCGCCAAGACTATCAAGATGATGCAAGAAGACAACGTGTCTGCTAGCCGCAGCACAACGCCAGAACTCGAGGAAACATTAAATGAAGCTACCACTTCTACACAAGATGATGCAAGAAAACAACGTGTCTGCTAGCCGCAGCACAACGCTAGAACTCGAGGAAACATTAAATGAAGCTACCACTTCTACACAAGATGAAACCGCACCCGTAGCTCAACAGACGTCAGAGACTACAACTTTAACTGAAGCCAGCAGCAGCCGTGAAGTTTTCAACAGCACCAAGACCAAGCAGCCCAGTTTACCAAAGATTTCAACATCGGAGGAAACTACAACAACTGAGGACTTCACCGACAAATTGCTGCTAAAACAGGCAAGCGTGGGAGAAGCCAAACTGTCGGCGCTACCAACAGATAAGATAATCAAGCTGCTGGAAAACGAGCTGGGAAGAAACAGCATCTACCAGCTAAGTGAGACACCTGAGGGAGTAGTGGTCTCCCTCAACAAAAACTCAAAGATCACAGCACTTATGCAGAAAATTGCACAAGGAGAGAAGGCTGACATCAAGCTTTACCATGGCATCTTATTGGAGGCCACCCGACGCAGCATGATGAAACGATGGGTCAATAAACGAGTCAAGACCCATCTCACCAACGACCAGATCAGGGAAATGCTGACTCAAGATCACCAGCGCTGAGAGGATCATCGGAAAGAACAACATCCCCTCCACAGTTGTCATAGTAACATCAGAGGACTGAGTCATCCCTCAATACATCAGATGGGACAAATGAGACCAAGTTCCAGAGCACTGCATACCGAGAGTGTGCAGTGCTCTAAGTGCCAGAAGTTTTGGAACACCCGTGCCACCTGCAAGAGTGAGGTTGAGGTTTGCAGATATTGCTCTGGACCTCATCCATACAGTCAGTGCTAGCATGCAAAGATCGACAAGGACTTCAGGAGGCCTAACACTAACAGAAAATGCGCCAACTGCCTCGGCAACCACGACGCCAGGTACCTAGACTGCCCCAGCCACCAAGACAGCAAGGAAGCTATGAAGATCGCCATCAAAACTAACCTGCCCTATAAAGTGGCTAGGAGGCAGTACGAGGCCACCAATCGACTCACAAAAAGCGACAAAGCGCAACTTGAAGGCAAACTGAAGGACCTACGATCAAAGTTCAAAACGTTCCCCCATAACTCATTTTTGATGACAAATCCTGTTCCTAATTCATGTTTATTTTGGGTGTTTCCTCCATATATTATAATCATTCCATTTTGCTCTAAAGTACCCTCTCCTGGCCACCTTATTTCTTGAATTGCTGTTATATCTATTTGATATTCAACTAGCTCCCGGGTTAGTTCTTCTGCCGCTCCAGCTCGATATAGTGTCCGTACATTCCATGTTCCAAATCTCAAAAGTCCTTTAACGTTCCAAGGTCGTTGTCCAGATAAGCCAGTCCGAATTCGAGACTCGTGTATCTGTTTCGTAACAAAAATGGTTTTTACAAAGGTGGGGATGTTAACCCCACGCTTCAACCCCCAACCTGAAGGACCAGGGTGTTTCTCTTTGTCTGTTCTCTACCCTTTGACCTGTCCGGCTTGGGAGGCCCTACTGGTAGCTACGCTACCGCCGGCATAGCTCTCAGGGTCTTTGAGAAACTCAAGCTCCCCCACCACGACAAGGTGGAAACACCATCGGGGGAGAACGTATAATAATTATTAAGTGTAGTGATCAATCATTACAATCATGTTAGTATGATATTTTTTAATATGCTCTAAGCAACTCGGGAAATGCATTTGTATAAATTGAGTGATTTATTATTAACGTATAATAATAAATCACTCAATTTATACAAATGCATTTCCCGAGTTGCTTAGAGCATATTTAAAATATCATACTAACATGATTGTAATGCCTTGATTGATCACTACACTTAATAATTATGTTCAAGCATTCTGCGGAATTACAAGTTAACTAAAAGAAAAACACTTAAATAAGCAAACGAGTAGGGGACATAAGCAACCAATATTGTTGCAAGGGAAATGACTTAACATTTATAAATACAAATAATATACTAGCTACAATATTTAGAAATAGCATGAATCTTCTCTTCTGCATATATAGTAATAAGGAAACTAATGTGGAAATAAAAATTTTGAAATACAAATATATTACTTTTAGACTTCTTAAAGAACATGTTTTTAATCTTTACATACTTACATTTTGTAAGCCACTTTTTAGTCGCTTATTTATATTATAAATTGTATTTGTATACTTTCATTTACGATTTGATAACACATTGGTTGCTCCCCCAATTTGGGGGTGAAAATTTTTTACTGGTCTCTTAAGGCCACAATCAATCAATGAGGTGTCGTCTCCGCAGAGAAGGTTGGCTGCAATGGATCTCCAACGCTCTCACTCGCCTTGACTGTACTTTCTGTCAGGCTGGTGTTCGTCCATCTCTTGATATTATCCTCCCACTTGTATCGTTGTCTACCTCTTGCTCGCTTGCCCTCAACCTTGCCTTCCAGTATGGTTTTTATAAGAACGCGGCCAAAATATTTCACTTGTCTCCTCTTTATTTCTTTCATCAGCTCTCCCTTCATTCCCAGTTTTTCTAGGACCTCTGCATTTGATTGTTTTTGTTTCCAGGAATGGTTCTCGTTGCTTCAGAGGTCACAGATTGTGAGAATTGTATGGATATTTTGCTCTGGCCATGCGGGTGTACGGGGGAATGACCAGGCTGACAGGATAGCAGGGAATGCACCTCTTGGTGTTATCTTGCCTATGGACAAGGGGGAGGTGGTCGTGCGCTTGTGGGAGAAGGCGGAGGAACAGATTGAGAACCCATATGTGGAATGAATGAGTTTGCGGGTGATCGGCAGAGGTTCTGGAAGGATCTCAAATCTGAGAGGAAAGACCAGGAGAACTATTAATCTGATAGCGGGGGAAACGATTATTAGTATGACTCTTCGCTGGCTGTTGAACGAGGGGATTGAGCATATATGGGAATGTCCTGAGTGCAGTGATGTCGGTTCTTAACTCAACTCAACTCAACTCATGCCGTTGAAAGCATTTTTGTCCATTCACATTCTATTTTTGATTTTCATTTCACTTCTGCCGTCATCTGGTTTTATATGTCCAAGATGAGAGAAACTTGTTACTTGTTCTAGTATCTTCCCGTTTACTGTTCATTGATGACCTTTCCTTTTCACTGCTAATTATCATAGTTTTTGTTTTTTGGATGTTAATATCTAAGCCACATTCTGCACTGTGCCTGTTTAATTCTTCCATTAGGTCTTGCAACTCTTGCTCACTCCCATTGATGTTGAGTCCAGGTATTTCAACTTGTTTAAAAATTCTTTCTGTGTATATGTTGAAGAGGCTTGGGGACAGTACACATTCCTGCCGTACTCCTCATTTTATCTCTATAGGTGACGAATAGTTATTACCGTATCTAATAGACGCCACTTGTTCCCAGTACAAGTTACTAATAAGTCTGATGTCCTTTCCGTCTACTCCTAAATCTTGAAGGCACGTAATTAGTCGTTCATGTTGTACTCTATCAAAAGCTTTCTTGTAGTCTATAAAACAAACATATATACTTGTTTGAACTTCTATATTTTTCAATTAACATCCTCAAACAGATAATTGCTTCTCTGGTGCCGCTGTTTTTGCGGAGTCCAAATTGTCCTTTAGCTACTTCCTCATCTATTTTGTGTTGAATTCTTTCTTGTATGACCTTGAGTAGTGTCTTGGTTATGTGGCTCATTAAGCTAATAAGCTAACAGGGCCATAATAATAAGGCCACAAACAAGAAACAAAAGTGATTCAGCAATATAGTTGACACGTAAGAGCAGAGCTGGATTAACCATTAGGCAAACAAGGCACGTGCCTAGGGCACCAAGCATTTGGGGGGCACCACAAGTCCTCAAGAAAAATGTGTATATTGTCCCGGTAGCGTAATTGCATGGCATAAGCAAGTCGCAAATGTAATATTGAATCGCACATTATTTAACAGATGTAGTGGTTAGGGTTTCATTGCGAAGGCTAATGGACGATTCTTGAAAACGGAGTCTGGCATATGAGACTACGATCTCCAGCATGAGAATGGAGGTGGAAGCAGTCACAGCTGCATTTTGATGGTTAGAGGGAGCCACTGCAACATACATAACATTCATTACGGACTGGGACGCAGAGGTGTTTCCAAGGCACCAGGGCCAGGTTCTATACTGGCCAAGACCTGCTGACACGTTCACGCCGTGCGTCCTTGGCAACAGGCCCCTTCGGGGTCCTGGCTAACGTAGTAGGATCGCTGATTCTTCCGAAGTCGGAGAGTATCTGCCTGTACGGCGAGGAATCACCAGTCTGCACACCAATAAGCCAGACATGGGACATCGGATACTCACGCAAACCTCATGTCGGGTATGACATCACACTGATGTTGGACAACAGGATGCCTTCATCCGACATGCAGGACTTCACGCTGGAGTTCACAGCCAGCGAACACAAGCAAGCAAGCATTATTGACTCAAGGAGTATGGTTAGTAAGGTGGGGAAAGGAATGTTTCGTATGGAATGGTTTTCCTCGCTACGGGAGTCACAGATTGTGAGAATTGTATGGATGCTTTGCCCTGGCAACGGGGGAGTGTGGGTTAATGAACAGGCGTACAGGCTGGCGGCGAATGCACCTGGAGGTGGTGGTTTGCCTGTGGACAAGGTAGAGGTGGTCGTGCGCTTGTGGGACCAGGTGGAGAAGGCGGGGGAACAGACTGAGAACCCATATGTGGAAAGAATGAGATTGCTGGGGGATCGGTACGGGGGCTGGAAGAATCTCAAAACTGAGAGGGAAGACCAGGAGAACTTTAAGCCAGATAGCGGTGGGAACGATTAGTAGTGTGACTCTTCGCTAGCTGTTGAACGAGGGGACGGAGCACTTTGAGAATGTCCTGAGTGCAGTATGTAAGTTCTTAGCTCAACTCAACTCTTGAACTGATTCAGTGCCAAATTATAATTTATCGTCAAATGTGAACTACCATTTGGACAGAAAGACGACATATTGCCATACTAGCGTAACCTGCGCGAGAATCGGTAGCGGTTCTCGCCGCGTTGGTAACTTACGGAGTATGTGAGCCGGTCACTCAGAAGCAATGGCAAACTACTGAGCCAGCAGTTGAAAAATGCTGATGTTGACTGCAGCGTCCTGTAAGGGATATGCAAAAAAATAAAAGGGTCATCGTAGTATTTATTTTTGTTTCGTGGCAACTTCTCGCAGGCAATTTCAATGCTCTGAGGATGGAAATTTACATGATAATGTTTGCTCCTTTGATTGTGCACCATGTTCAGTCAGCACCGACTTTATGTTTGGCACTGACTCAGTTAAGTCTGGTGCCCTGGAGTTCAGGTTGTCTGAACAGCGAACGAAAGAAGAAGCAGGTTGCCTGAACACCGAAGAGGGCGGGGTGAGGCTGAAGTTGATTTTCTTCCCGACCCATCTCCGTTGAGACTGATGCAGAGATCTCATTTCCTTCCTCAAGGTTAGGGATCAGCAGAGTGTGCCAGGCCGGTACTTCAGCTTCACGTCTGCCGAGATCATATCAGGATGTAACCGACTTCAGCACAGCACACACACCCACTGAATGGGTCGCCATCTAGGTCAGTAATCTGTCCTCCAGTTCAGGTATGTCACTGTCACCCGAAGCCCAAAGCGAGGATTAGGGACACGGAGGATAGAAGAAAAAACGAGGAAGTGAAAGAGAAGGTCAAGTCCGCGGGATTATGATAGAATTAGCACGTCGCTATGAAACAGTCTTTATGGCGACGGGCTTACGAGCGCAATTCGTAATCCCACATACCGCGTTCGAAACACAGCTGCGGGCGATTTGGCAGCAGACCGCCTTGCGTTTGTTTTCTTACAATGGTATGGGTGCCGATAGGTCAGAAAGCAAAGGCAAACTACTAAACGTACACTCGCCAAGAAATCACAAGCAGGCAAAAAAATGCTGGGGTGGACTGTAGTGTCCTGTAAAGGATACGCGACTGCATGACACTGACGCAACATAACGCGTCATTAGAACAAGCGTGACCAACTATCACTGAACCACGTCAAGGATAGACAAGACCACTCACAATTACAGAGAGGACTCAAGAGAATTATTTCTTAGAATAACAGAGCATGAATCAAGCAAATTGTATTTGTAATGTCGCCGGCAGGGCGATCTTATTACTCGTCACAGGATACAGACACAACCTTCCTTCTCTCCTCACCCCCGAACGGATGGAGTTACAACTGCGTCTGTTTCGAGGGGTTCACTATAGGAGGCGATGGATGAATAATTCACTTATAAACTGTTTCGTTTTCACCCTGCGCCCTGCCAATTGGAGTTCATATCTCCCCATAGATCTGTGTCCTTGGTATTCCGGACCAACTCTGCTGATGATAATCCTCCATACCATAGTCTCATGGTAGACAACATCAATTCCGTCTGCCTCTTCACCTACTGATCTGTCCAGTCATATTCTCTAATGCCCCTCCTCTCATTACTTGAGCAACGAAAATGGCTTGTCTCGTTCTTACAGTATATAATGGTCCAGTTTCATTAGCCTCTTCTACACAATCATCATTATAATGTGACTGTACCATTAGGTTTGGAACTCTTCGCTGGCTGTTGTAGATGAAGACGGAGGATAGAGCACGTATGGGAATGACCTGATTGCTGTTATGTTGGTTCTTGACTCAACACAATCATTATTAATGCGCATGTGTGATGATGGTTTTGTCAGAACTGCTGTCTGTTTTACTTTTCACATGGGACAGAGAGGTGCATTTTGTATGGTTTTTGCTAGCACGGGAACAGAGTAATTATGGGGTGACCAGCTGTTGTGAAGTTGGAACCACGACTAACTAACCAACCAACCAACAAATATTATTAGTTACTCTGGCAGTCCAAGGCATTCAACTCAGGAACCACATCTCCGTTGCTTCCAGGTTCTTCCTATTGTTCTCCATTCACGTGCCTTGACTCACTACCATATAATACAATGTCAGCACTCTCTCTCTCTCTTTCTGACAGTCAATAATAAGTAATTTATTGCATGAGATACTTTTCATTTTCTGAAATGTAGGTCAGCATGGCTGAAAGGGTAAGAACGTATGTTCTTAAACATCCTGTGTGCTGATGCCGAGGTAAACGGTTCAACCCCTACACGGGACAGTTGGACTAAAATGCTGACCTATAGTCCTTGACTTTGGAACGTAAATTACAAGTACCTCTGGTGTCGGAGTGGGTTCACCTGATGGCGAGGGACACTTAATAGGGAAAGCTAATCCACACGCAAAATTCATTCCAGCTACTTCTAGAAGTAATGTGCATTGACTACACTTGAGTGAGCGCAAAAAATTGTTTTTTCTGAAATGCACTTTTGCTCGACCCTGTTATATTTTGTAAATATTTCCGTTAGCACGCATGCAGTCAACAGGTAGAGTTTTAAACGCAACACAATTCTGGAAATATCTAAACTGAAGCTCCAGCTGTATATGAACACTCAATGAGACAGACAAATCCAGCATAAAATATGGAGAAACCCCACGCCCTATAAACATTGATAAATCAAAGATGGCCATACCATCAGGGTGAACTACAGACCTATAATACGAGGGCGAGTCAATAAGTAAGTAACCCAGTTCTGTGGGATGGCAGGTAAATTTAGTTGGTGTTTTCTACAGGTGTCATTAGGTGACAGCAACATCGAACTTTATATTCCCGTTAGTCAGGTGGCGCTAGGTGTCTCATGAGCAGCGCATAAACAAAATGGAGACTACTTATGGAGTGTACAACCAAAGAGCAACATGCTATTGTGCGTTTTTTGTGGGCAAAAGAACTGCCTGCAAAGGACATTAATAAGAAAATGCTTCCTGTTTATGCTGACTACCAGCCCGAATCAACGCATGCTTAATGCAATGGAAACATCCTCCTTCACATTGTGCCAAAAATTCAAGGTTACGCCATCAGCAGGGAAGGTTATGCTGACAGTGTTCTGGGATTATCAAAGAGTGCTTTAAAAAAATTTCAAGAAGAAAGGTGACAATGTGAATCGTACTGTGAAGTTCTATCGATGCTTCATGATGTAATTCTAAGAAACCGCCCAGGGCCACTGACTAGAGGAGTGTTGCTTCGTCATGACAATGCCAGACCACTTACAGCTTGATTAACTCAGGAGAAAATAAACCAACTAAGGTGGGAAGTTCTGGAACATCCATCTTACAGCCCCGACGTAGCCCCTAGCAATTTCCACCTTTTTGGTCCACTGAAAACTCACCTTGGCGGGAGACATTTTTTTGCAAATGACACCGAAGTTGAATGTGAAGTGAAAACGTGGTTTAGAAAACAGAGCACGCAGTTCTCTGAAGCCGGTTTGGGAGAACTGATAAAACAATGGGATAAAGTGCATCAATGTCGGTGGGAATTATGTTGAGAAATAAAGGGACAATGTATGTATAAAAATAAACCAGTTTCATGTTATTATCACATTTAGCTATTTTTCTACAGCCATTTGTGACTTACTTATTGACTTCCCCTCGTAAAAAAAAAAAAAAAAGACGGCATCACACACTTTAATGTACACTGGGCATAAAGCGTGATAGACAACTTGCTAGGTGATGGGATCAGTATCAAACTGTCCACCTTTACTTCTACAGAATTTCCCGGTAGCAATTTTAGGCTGGCTTAACCTGGACATCCAGGTTAATGTAAAACATCTGCCCTGATGTAGACGCAAACCCATGACCACCCGGCCAGTAAGTGAACGTCCAGCCACTACACTACCAACGTTCTATGATGCTGGCACCTTACTCTACATGGGCATCAATCAGTTTTCAATAATAAGTATTACTACTCAATCTTGACCAAAGACAAGAAAAGGTATGTATACATGTGTGAAATGTGTTTATTGTGAACTATTTATGAGACAAAACACCTGATAAATCTGTTGTTTACATTCCTGCACCACTTGGCAGATGATAATGTTGGCATTCAAATCCAGCATACACCTGGCCAAGCCCCAACAGTGATGTCACTTCCTGGCCAGCTGTGTCCACTTGACATAACAATGACTAGTAAACAATGGCAACTTTCATGTCCATTTCTGCTGCACCATCTCAGAGTCACCAACACTACAACTTACCAGTTAGTACAACCATTACAGAGCAAAAGACATTTATGATCTGTTTAAGTCCCCGCTAATCACTGGTATGATGAAGGCTAATAGACTACAATGGCTGGGGCATATAGAAAGAATGGAAGATAATAGGGAAACAAAACTCGCTTACACTCAGGAAATAAATGACTGTAGACCCCGAGGTAGACCAAGAAGGCGGTGGAGAGTTAATACATGTACAGACCTACAAGCACTTGGAATCAACGACTGGCAAGAGAAGGTCCACCGGAGACGGATTGTATTTGCAGCAAAGAACCTCAATGGCTCGGAACGCTGAAGAAGAAGAAGAAGAAGAAGATTACAGAGCAAAAACCACGACTATCCTTGTTTACAAATGTCAGCATGCCCCGGAAGGTTTTGTGAACTGAGCTGTGACAGACTGCTGACAGGAAATCTCATCTGGGAGGTTTGGTGAGCTGAGCTGTACTAGACTACTGGCCCGTACTGTTAGCATACAACATACAAGCCAGTGTTTATTTTTAAAGCATTATCTGTGATTTAGTTGATAAATTTGTGTGACAGAACCTGTTTTCCAGATTTGAGACTACCTTCCTAACTGTACAACTTTCTGAGAATAGATCGATGTTTAATTATGTACACTGCATGTGTATACATGAAATTGTATCTATACATAATATATAACTAATAAAGGATGAAATAACAAACAAAACATGTACTTCTCATGCAGCTGGAAGCAAGAAAACATCTGGAAACAAATTAATATAACAGCAAACACAAGAGTCATATAGGGATGACAAGTTTTTTTTCCCAAAACACATGTTTTCACACTGGACAGCTGAAACAGTTTTCCAGTCACCTTGGAGTGGTTTCTTGAAATACTCTTTGCTATAACAATGGCTGTGTGTGTATGTACCAACTCTATGTGACAACTGATTGATGATTTCTCTAGGTTCAGACACTGATTGATGATTTCTCTAGGTTCAGACACTGATTGATGATTTCTCTAGGTTCAGACACTGATTGATGATTTCTCTAGGTTTAGACTGCAGCTCCAAATGGCAAGGCAGGTCTATGACTGAATGTTCATGTCAATTACCCTGCTAAAATTCACAAAATGTAACGTATTGATTACACTGTCATGTGTTAATACCATAGTCAGACTACACGCATAAAATTAAAACATAAACAAATGCACATGTACAAATGAACAAAATAAAAATTAAGCAGAGGTTAAAAAGCATGCAAGAACTATCTAAATAATAAACTGTTATGATTTAACATACATACACACACGTGTGACCAAAGAAACACCAGCACCATTTTAAGTTCCAGCATGTATCTTCGATGTGGCAACTGTTACATTTTCATCTATCTATCAAAGCTTTTCATCACTTTGACATTCTGAAATTTTGGCCTGTGAAATATCTAGAATTACGTCATGATTTCTGTGTTCATCCTGATTAAACTAATTGGGTGTTGTTCGCCAGTGTCCGGGATTGTCAATGGCCAACATTTCCAATGCTGTCCTGCAGCTGAAGTCACGTCAAGATGGTGTTTAATGTTGTGAGATATTGAGAGAACACTGCCCACATATCTCATGAAAAGGTGTATGTTTATGAAGCCAGGTATACTGTCTTCTTTATTGTTGGTTCACAAATAACCTCAAGCTCTGTCATATAACGTGGACACTCCATCGACTTCCCATGTCATCTCACTGTTTCTGTCCCTGCTGGATGAGGCAAGCCCCAGTGGTCACTGTTCCTCTAATAGAGTAGACAATTCATCTCAGGTTTTTTCTTTGCTCCTCTTTCCAGGGCAGTGCTGCCCACCTACTTATTCACTTCAAAGGTTAGCGTGTCTGACCTCGGCCTACATTGGGTCAGGTTGACTTCCTCTAGACAGATTCCATTCAAGGTCATGGACTGTATCTACCCATGGCCAGGTCTTGCAATCTAAACAATTTTGCCAGGTCAGAAACCATGCTGTCTACTTTTTGTGATTTCCAACTGGTTGGTTGTTTTAATGTGCAAAACTTGTGCATTGGATGGACCTCCTGTTTTTTTACCCTTATTTGAGAGGGCTAGCTATTCTATTTCACTACCCAAGAGATCAGAGGGCCATGTGATATTAAATGTTAATGATTCATGGAAAAATGCCCAGCCCTGTGATGAGATTTAACCCAGGACCTTCTGAGCCTGAGGCAAACACCAGAACCTCTCAGCCATGCCCCCTGCCCAGGTTTCTCCTTCAGCTTCCTTACAGAAGATGACACCACTTTTCCTTACATAAGATGACACCACTTCTCCTTACAGAAAATGACACAATTTCTCCTTACAGAAGATGACACCACTGCTCCTTACAGAAGATGACACCACTGCTCCTTACAGAAGATGACATCACAGCTCCTTACAGAAGATGACATCACAGCTCCTTACAGAAGATGACATCACAGCTCCTTACAGAAGATGACATCACAGCTCCTTACAGAAGATGACACCACTGCTCCTTACAGAAGATGACACCATTGCTCCTTACAGAAGATGACACTACTGCTCCTTACAGAAGATGACATCACTGCTCCTTACAGAAGATGACACCACAGCTCCTTACAGAAGATGACATCACAGCTCCTTACAGAAGATGACACCACAGCTCCTTACAGAAGATGACACCACTTCTCCTTACAGAAGATGGCATCACAGCTCCTTACAGAAGATGACACCACTGCTCCTTACAGAAGATGACACCACTGCTCCTTACAGAAGATGACACCACTGCTCCTTACAGAAGATGACACCACTGCTCCTTACAGAAGATGACACCACTTCTCCTTACAGAAGATGACATCACAGCTCCTTACAGAAGATGATACCACTGCTCCTTACAGAAGATGACACCACTGCTCCTTACAGAAGATGACACCACTGCTCCTTACAGAAGATGACATCACAGCTCCTTACAGAAGGTGACACCACAGCTCCTTACAGAAGATGACACCACTGCTCCTTTCAGGGAGCCAACAGTCCATCTAAGGTTTCTCCTTCAGTTTCCTTAAAGAAGATGACACCACTGCTCCTTACAAAAGATTACACCACTGCTATTTTCAGGGAACCAACATTCCATCCCCGGTTTCTCTGAGCACCAAATCTTCAGCAACTAGGTTGGGAAGAACCTTGCTGACTGCCCTACCCCTCCCATGCAGCCTTCATTAAACAAAATAAATAAAAAGCCACATCTCCACTACTGGGTTTCTAGCTGCACCCTGCAGTCAGCTTAAGGTGTTGCAACTGCCTCAAACTTGTGTGTGTGTGAAAACACAAAGATCTAACCTGAAACTCTACAGCAAGAACAGCCCAGCATGCAGGCTCAGTTTGTCCAGGACAATTAACCAGAACACATTCAGCAAAGTTCCAGAAACAATATCTGGCACCAGGCAGGATGAGGTTCTCGACTGAAAATTTTAGCTCCAAATACATAAATCCTCTCTATCTTTGATATGGTTCACGAGTAAAGAAAATTCTCTCATGTGCATAGCTTGGCTGCTACTTCATGCAAAATACAATAAATAAAGCTAATGATTACATGAACTAAGTTCAATATTCTACGATTTTGAAGCAGAATACAAAAGAATTGTTAATTATCAACACATTCTCTCACTTCTGTCATATCAGCATTCTGTATATCCACACGTGACTGCAAGGTTCAAATGACAATCCACAATATGATGACAACTAGCCAATGGTCATTTTCACGTGACATAATATAAAGGGTTACAATATTAGCACAAGTTCAATGCATGAGATAACGTTGAGAACAAGAAAATACACACCCCAAGTACAAAAATAAAAACAAAAAAATGCTTTAAAAGAAAAGTAATGTTATAATACAGAACTTAACACAAACAGTCTGTGCTGTTGAATCTGGTCCATTAACCATCAGAGAATTTCCAGAAATGTCTAACAGGCACCATACAATTCAATTATTTTCTCTGTCTTCTTCCTTTTAAAGCTCTCAATTCATTACTTAACACAGCTTTCACAAATTGTACTTTCTTTCCCTCTGATTATTCATTTTTGTTAACTGTTTACAACACAGTAAATATGAATGAATTCTTCATGCGCTTTTCATAATTAATACAAATTGACATATTCATATTACTGTGAACATTTACTCCTGTCTATCTGATCACTCAAGGATATGACATCATGGCCTGCCTTCCACATAACACACACACCCCTGCACTCTGTGCGTGTGTGTATTGTAATGTCCTCACTTCTGCGAAAGTGTGGTTTTCTTTTATCTTACTTTTCGTCTTTAAATTAGTATTCTAGAATTACAGATCCTACCATCTCATAAATTTTCACCAACTGTTATCCCATTATATATAATTTTAAATAAACGATTCCCGCTGTCTCTTGGCTTGCTACGCACAGGTCACACAAATATTTATTGCTGTGCAAGTATTAAAATTATGGTGTTTATTCCCACATCTCAGTGGTGGTCCAGATTTATCAACAGTAACTTGTGCAACTATATAAGCTTGCCTTGCATGGTCTGATTACTGATGGCAAGTTCTTTCTATGGTAGCCTCTTGTAGGACATAATGATACCAGCATGTTATTAAGTTCTCAGTTAAAGGTAGCCTTTTGTAAGGCATAATGACACCAACATTTCATTAAGTTCTCAGTTAAAGGTAGCCTTTTTAAGACATAATGACACCAACATTTCATTAAGTTCTCATTCTATGGTAGCCTCTTGTAGGACATAATGATACTAGCATAATGTCATTAAGTTCTCAGTTAAAGGTAGCCTTTTGTAAGACATAATGACACCAACATTTCATTAAGTTCTCAGTTTAAGGTAGCATCTTGTACAACATAATGACACTACTAACATAATGTCATTTTCCCTCGATGTTTGTAAGGAGCATTTCTGGCTGTAAAAACTATGTTGTCTTCAAATCAACAACCAAAAACAATTATATAAATATAATAATAGGAACCTAGCCGCTTCCTAAAACGTTCAACCAAAACCTCAAATTGTCTTTCTGAATCTCCAGTATTGTGTAAAGAATAATGTGGCATGTTTCACATGATATGGCCACATCAACACTTATATACAAAACTACATGCTTTATTATATCAGAAAACTGTAGTAGAGACATTGCAGAAAACATTCCATGTGAGAAAACATACCTATCTCCTGATAAAATATGGCAAGCCAAGACAAACACATTCCCAAAGGTAAAAAACAATAAATGGAGAATATATTAAGATGACAATTTATTTGTCTATGGTGCTATTGTTCTGAACCTACAATGGCCAGGAATAGTTCTTCAAATAACAAACAATAGTAGGCAGAATTTGAATAATGAAACTTGCCGTTTCATATCTATATAATCATATCTGTCTTTTTTTTTGGTCTCATAGAAATAAAATACAAGCCTCACTTAAACCTATCCGATTCTCACTCACAAACAAGAAAATAAGTGTCATTCTGTTTTAAATATAAATACAGCAAACAATTGTCAGCGTTTCTGAAAAGATGACACACAATTTGATCTTGCATGTTTGCAATGATACTGGAAAGGCTTCACAAAACAGCTAGCAACCAGAAAATAAAACCAATATGAGTTACAACCAGGTATATATGATAAGCATGCTTTCTCCCAGTGTCTGTCTGTGTGTACACTGACAGTCTTCATGTTTGCTGGCTACACAATCCTTACGCTGGTAAACTGATCTTTTTGCCTTTCAAAACTGTGGAACAGACAGGAAAGAAACATTCAACAGAGAAACATTACAATTCTTCTCCTTCTTCAATCAACACTTACTCGGACTGCTATTCCACTAATCTGACAATGGGTATCCTTCAATCAACACTTACTCGGACTGCTATTCCACTAATCTGACAATGGGTATCCTTCAATCAACACTTACTCGGACTGCTATTCCACTAATCTGACAATGGGTATCCTTCAATCAACACTTACTCGGACTGCTATTCCACTAATCTGACAATGGGTATCCTTCAATCAACACTTACTCGGACTGCTATTCCACTAATCTGACAATGGGTATTACGGGTTTTCTGACAACACCTGCTATCTTTTTCTTAGGTTCTATTTAACCACAGTCTTTCGCCTTTGTATTACCAAGGCTCATAAAAGAGCCAGTTTATTGTTTGCGCTTGCTCACTTTGAGCTCAAGCCTAGTCCCTAGAGGCTACTTCTAATAGCAATGGACTGAATTTTACATGTAGATTAGCTTTCCCTATTACCAGTGTCCCTCGCCCTCAGGCAACCCCACTCCAACTTCAGAGATACTTGTAATTTACGTCCCCAAGTCAAAGAAGATAAGACAACATGTTAGTCCAACGGACTGGTGTAGAGGATGAACCCGCAACCGAATGCTTAAGAATGAGCGCTCACATCCTCAAATGTAACAGCCATTACTACCACATGTCATTATTGCTGCCTGTTATTCTTCTCTTCCTCCTTGCTTTTCAGTGTCAGGTTAAGAACAGCCATCTCTTTTGTGCTTGATATGTAGTGGCGATTATAGCTAGGTGTCATCAACTCCTTCCCTCCGCTAGTTTGTGGGACACTTCATGCCCCGGACCAAGCCTCTGAGAAGAATCCCAACAATGCATAGTTTGCAGTGGTGAACTCTTGCTGTTTCCATTGTATCTATGTGTTAGTTCTTTGTGGGCTGCTGTCTTGTAGTAAATCTTGCTACATGATCAAACCTTTTGATTTTGTTGTTTTAAAACAAAGTCCAACACTAGTGAGAACTTTAGTGACACAGTTGCTGTCATACTGGCCTGCTATGTTCAAATCCCCATCCAGCCAGATTTTAAAAATCGACCTGGTTCCCAGGTTGACCCAATCTGAAATAGGTATCAGGCAGTGTCCTGTGGAGTAAAGGCCGAGATAAAGATAAATCTGTCTCTTCTTAGTGAAACAGCAAGACTGCTTGACTTTTACATCTGGTGACGAAGAGGTTACGGACACAGTTCATAATTCTGTATACCACGGTCAAACCACAACTGTGGGTGATTTGGCAACAGATCAATTTAACGTTAGTTTTTTATGAAATGGTAGGGGTGCCGGTCATTCATATAAAAATAGCTAATTACTGAACATACACCAGCCCAGGAATCACGAACAGCCAAAAAATTATGGGGTTGACTGTTACGTCCTGTAACGGATATGCAACTTATGAAAAATACATACCTTTGGTGATATACAGATAGAAGAAGTCACAGTACAAGATGGTCTGAACACAGCCGGCAACTACGGCTATCAAGTCAAAGAATCCCTCAAAATAATAGCGGTAAACCCAGTTCAAGATGTACAAGGCTCGGTACAGTCCTGCAGGGAGGTAAAATAGTTGAATAATGTGGTTAGCCACGATACAGATGTGAAAATGCAATCAATAATTATATACACACATTTAGTATGTCATGTAATGTGCATCTAAACAAGCAAATTTTTTAATATTATTATATGTTTTATTTTTTGCATATCCTTTACAGGACATCGCTGTCAACAGCAGCATCTTTCAGCTGTCTGTTGATTTCTTGGCAAGATTACGCTCAGTAGTTTGCCATTGCTTTCTGAGCGGCCGGCTCAGTTATCCCGCAAGTCACCAGCGGGGGTCGAACCGCTCCCAGTTATCTCCCGCTACGAGACTCTGCATGATAAACGGGATTACGGAGAAAGTGTTGTAACCCCTCAGCCAGAGAGACCGGCAAACAAGCAAATAGAAGCAAAAAAAATGATGCAGGCAATATTACTATAACGATATAAGAACAAAATGTGTTTGATTAAATCAAATACTGAGAATGTTTGTCTTAAATCATCAAACAAATGGCTACACAGCAAGCCACTTTACTGTAAATTCCTTTTCTTTAGAGATAACATGTTTTCACTTTTCTGCTCTTTTTACATTTGAAACTTGACTAGTCTATTCGATTCGTCCAGTCTAGAGCCCATGAAAAATATACAGAAACTAATAAACTAGAATTTGGATTAAGACGGATAAAAAAAAAGCAATATTTAGAAGTCCCAATGGGAAATGAATGAGTAGCACCAGCAAGGAAACACCTCAAGTCTTTACACCACAAGTAAAATAGCAGGAAAATATAATCAGCCAAGTGGACTGATCAAAAAGAGCAACAGGAAAGTTTTCACCAACATTAAAGATCAAATGAAAAGAAGGGTTGAACACTCTAAAGTACTTATAAATAGACCAGTCTTCACAGCTATCTAGCCAGTAGATGTGGAGATGGATGTAATAGTGAGAAACCATATATAGAAGACAGAAAAGCTATCAAACTCATGAAGAATGGGAAAGCTGTTGTTCCAGCTGGTATCTCAATTGAAGCTATTAAAGCAATTGAAACATGGTCACTAAATTACTGCATGAAATAGTGAGCAGTCTGGGAGACTTAAGAAATACTAGTTGACTGGACAGGATATTAGGTGGATCTGCCAAAGAAAGGGGACCAACAGTAGTGTGGAAATTATAGAGGAATAATGTTTGTCAATCTGTCCATTTTATCTCTTCCACACAAAGGGTCTGTCCTTTTCATCTTGTGTCTTTTTACCAGTCTGTCCTTTTAATGTTTGTCACATGACAAGTTGGTCTTGCCACTAAGTAAGCTAAGCACATATGATTCAATGTTATTTTTTCTTCTTCAATAAACTGTTGATTATCTGTTATTTAAACTTAAACACATTAATCTATTTGTTCTTGTTTCAAGTTTTTGTTTGCTGATGACAACTATTTGAACACAACATCCAATCAGCTCTGACTTATTATACTTTATGTTGGTTTTAATTCATTGCAGAAGTTAAACAACCACTATAATATCAATATTTGCTACACAAACTCCACAACATCAATTTACATAAATAAGCATACCAACACAGACAATGATCAGTAACATTAGCCTCAACAACATAAGTTGATACATATATATACATATATATTCATTGTTCCTGTGCGCAAGCTGTTGCTCTGACAATCAATCATGCGCTGTCACCACAACGAAGGTTGGCTGCAACTTGCTTTCTGTCTCTTGCTTCAGTTGTACATTATAATAGACTGCCTGCCATCTATCTCTTGATGTTATTCTCTTGTTTCAGTTGTATATTCTGATAGACTGCTTGTCATCCATCTCTTGATGTTATTTTCCCACTTGTATCATTGTCTACTGCTTCCTAGCCTGCCTTTTAACTACCCCCTCTGTATGGTTTTGATAAGAGGGCCATGTTTTTCAATGCGGCCAAAATACTCGACTTGACTTTTATTATTTCTATCAGCTCTCTTGTCATTTCTAACTTCCCTAAAACTTCCATATTTGTTGACTTTGTTTCCATTGAACACAAGTGATTCTTCTGCAGGATATCACATGATTTCATTACTAAATGAGCGAGGGGACCAGTGTTCGCTCTGCAAGTGCTAAAAACCCCTGACACTTGGAGATCTCCTAAATGAAAACAAAAAACTCAAACAGGCCGCACAATTTCAAAATGTATATTTTGTCTGCGTATTCTACCTGACTTTAACCCCCAAAATGGTGTAGGCTGAACAACAACTTCACAGAGCATAACCAAACAGTCTAGATGGACAACACATGCTGGTAAAACATTGGAGACAGTAACACGAATACCGTCTTCCACATACCCTGACAATCACTCTCTGCACATGATATCCGTTGGGAAACGGGTGTTTATGAGGTTGGTACTTTGTATTCAAAAACAGAAATAACCACAAAAACCTGTTTCGGCACAATGTTTCCCCTGTTGTACCCACAGAAACGGGATATACAGGCATGTACAGCAGGTTTCTATCTTTTAATGAAACAATATATTTAGGTCATCTGTATTGATGCACCATCTGTACCACAAGCTCTCCAAAAAAAGTGTGTGTGTGAGAGAGAGAGAGAGAGAGAGAGAGAGAGAGATAGAGAGAGAGTGAGTGAGTGAGTGAGCGTCTGTGTGTGTGTGGGTGTGTGTGTGTGTGTGTGTGGGGGGGGGGGGGGGGTCAATCTGTGTACGCTTGGGGGCGAGTGTTTATGCATATATGAACGTGAATAGTGTGTTTATATATGTATGAATAAATGTATATGTGTATGTATAAATAAATTTGTATGTGTGTATGTATATATCAATGTGTGTGGGTGAAGAAGTGTCTGCTCATTCTGTGTGTGTGTGTGTACACACAGGGTAAAGCAACAAATAACTATAAGCGCCCTCACCCAAAGCAAACAGGTAGTGTGAAGTGATTGTTTCAGCTTCTCCGGTCTTGCTCATCATGAACAGCTGAGGCAAGATGGCCACCGATTCCAGGTAAATAGAGAAAGTCCATAGGATCTGTGAAAAGGCAATAGTCACATCATCACATAAATCACCAGTAACAAGATTATCATGGGCTCCAGGTAGACGGAGAAGTGTATAGTCTATTAAAAAAGAAAAAAAAATTGCGTAATTATCTCCATGACCGAAGAAAAAAAAAGAGGAGTAACTCACATTACAGTTAATTATTTTATGGAGTTATTTATATTCACTAAAACACATTGCAAATGATCCTAGATTAAACTTTATTACAATATGTGTAATTCATTATAGATATGTACTACTTTACACACATAAATTCACTACAAAAACTTACTATTTTAAACACTTTAATTTACTATGGAAACTGATTTACTATCATCATCATCACCCCCGGGAAGGATAACCCGGTCAACAAATGCCCGCAGAAGTCGGATGTGTCGGCCTAACGGCGCAAGAATGCAGCTCTGCTGTAAACAGGCACAACGCAATCACGTCCGATAAAAAAAAACCTCCGGATGAACGCAGAAGAAGAAGATCATCACCACCATCCAGTGCCTTGCCGGCTGGCGTGGGCGGTCATGCTTCTCCACAAATTACGATCTGCAACATCATGGATCAATTCGTGTTGACTCTCTTCTATGCCATGACACAAGACTCAATAATCTTTTCACGCTGTCTTCCTTTATCTCTCTTTCCACAAATCTTTCCAGTTGTCACATGTTCCGGTCTCATAATGTGGCCAAAAAACGAAGACTGCCTCTTTCTGTTGTTTGTGATAAGTTGTCTTTGTGACTCAGCTTCCCTTAAACCATCCTGATTGCTCTTTTTGGCTGTCCAATAAATTTTCAGCATTCTTGAAAAGTCTTCAAGGTCGAGAGGACTGACTGCATTGCACAGGGTTTTATCCCACATGGCTCAGTCTATTTCCGCAGGGTGGCCTGCAGAAAGAGTTTCACAAACTCTGTAGCTCCAGCAACGACCCCTAGGAGTCTCAGAGAAAAATGCACTCGTGAACCGAAAGACGTAGCCTGGAATCAAACCCACAACCTTCAGAGCACTAGGCAGACGGCTTGACCACTTCACCATAGGGACTCCCGTCTCCACATCTCCAAGGCTTCCAACAATTTTTTCGCCTGTTTACTAATTGTCCAGGACTCGCAGCCGGATGTTAAAACTGGTTCTATGTAACATGCAAGAACTCTTTTTCAGACTTTCAAGGACAGTGACTTGTGGCACAAAATGTTCTTCACTTGATTGATAGAATGCAGTTTTTGCGTGTCCTATTCTGCTCTTTATCTCAGTGATGCATTTTCCATCTGATGTTATCCATGTGCCTAGATATCTGAATTTCTGCACTTGCCATAAAATAACGTCCTGTACTTTAATTGCACATTTAAGCACAATCTGATTCTTTGATTTCACCAAGATTTCTGTCTTTCTATTATTCAAACTAAGGCCCATTCTTTCACTCTCTACAACCACTGTATTTATCATTTCCTGTAGATCGTTCTGACTTGTTGCTATTAAGAAGATGTCATCAGCATAACTATTTTAACATAGGAACTTACTATATTATACACTTTGTTTACTATAGAAACTTACTACTTTACACAATATTTAATTTACTATAGGAACTTACTACATTATTAATTGTTTATAAACTACTACATTTTACACTTTAATTCCATATAGAAACATACTACTTTCTTTATACACTTTTATTCACTGGGAGTCTCTGTGGCAAAGTAGTCAAGCCGTCTGACTCGGGCTCAGAAGGTTGTGGGTTCGATTTCGGCTCGCGTCCTTCAGTTCACCAGTGCATTTTTTCTGAGACTCCTGAGGGTCGTTGTTGGAGCTACGGAATTTGTGTTTTGTCCTACGCTTTCCGCACTGCGGAAAGAGACTGAGCCATATGGAATAAAAACCTGGTGCAATGAAGTTAACCCTGAAGTTGACTTTTAAGCGACTTTCTTTCACAATAGGAATTTACTACTTTACTTTAATTCATTACAGGAAATCAATACTTCATATGCCTTATTTGCAGACACACTCCTAAATTATAATTTTACTGACTTAAATTGGTTTGTACTTCACTATAATCAACTGCCAGAAATAGAATTCAAAGGACCCTGCTGACAAAGAAGCTCAATGATCTGTACTTTGCTAACGACATTGTCCTGTCACACACTAAATCAGGTTAAACTAACAACACTAGATGGGAGGTCACAACAACTAGGTTTACAATGTCATAGAGCAGTGGTTCTCAACCTTTTTTGGCCCGTGCCCCCCTTCACCATATTTTCAGAACGTCATTCCCCCCTTCCTATAAAAAATTTGGCCCGTGCCCCCTTCACCGTATTTTCAGAACGCCATCCCCCCCCTTTCATATCTAAAAATCCCCCCACCCCTACACAGTATACGTAAAAATGGAAGGTAAATTTATAGCATATACTAAAACAAGTCTAGACATCCACATAAAACATGATTTGTGGGTTTACTTGCTTTATAAAATGAATTTTAGAAGAATGAAATGTACATAACTGTAAAGTATGAAGGGAAAAACAATATCAAGTAATCGGTTCTTGTATTAACGCGACTGGGAAGGTTAACCAGGTCAACAAATGCCCTCAGAAGTCGGATGTGTCGGCCTAACGGCGCAAGAACGCAGCTCTGCTGTAAACAGGCACAACACAATCACATCCGAAAAAAAAACTCAGGATGAACGCAGAAGAAGTATTAACGCGATATTGAAATGGTCTTCATTCCCCCCCGGAGACCCTAAAATTGAAATTCCCCACCGGTTGAGAACCACTGTCATTGAGGAACGTCATGGATAATGAGAATAAATCAAGCAAATGATAACCTAATCTCCCTTGGGGAAACCCCACTTCAAGAAACAGAATCATACACCTGGTTAGGTAGCAATGTAGACAAAGGGTGTGGGGCAGATAAGATATCGGAATATGAAGACAGAAAGCTCGAGCAGCTTTTATTATAATACTAAGAAATGTGCGGATGTCAAATGCACAAAACTTAGAATATTAAATCGTAATGTTAAATTAGTACTGCTGTATGGATCAGAAACAGAAAACAATGAAAACAATTACAAATAAAATACAAATATTCACTAATTGATGCTGATGCAAACTTGAGGGTATAAAATGGTGTCATAAAATCACTGATGTGCAGCTCATGGAGCGAACTAGACAAAGACAACAAATTAATCCAGAAGTGAAGAAAAAACACAGATGCTGGATAGGAGAAAACCTGAGAATAGTATAACTGGAAAAGCCTTAGTCTGGAACCCACAGGGCAAAAGAAATAGAGGAATATCTAAAAACATAAGGGGAAGAGAAGTAGAAACAGAAATAAGCAATATGGGAAGGACCTGGGCAGAGCTGCCTGGGATAGCTAAAGATAGGGGGACTGGGGGTGAGTTGGTTGGGGGACTGTGCCACCTGGGGGTGAGTTGGTTGGGGGACTGTGCCACACTGGGGGTGAGTTGGTTGGGGGACTGTGCCACACTGGGGGTGAGTTGGTTGGGGGACTGTGCCACCTGGGGGTGAGTTGGTTGGGGGACTGTGCCACACTGGGAGTGAGTTGGTTGGGGGACTGTGCCACACTGGGGGTGAGTTGGTTGGGGGACTGTTTAGTTTGGTTTAGTTTAGTCGATGGATCAACAACACGGCACACGGGTGCAACCCATAAGTGCTCCGTTCTCCTCCTAACTCAAACCTGAGTCTGGAGAAACTCAGCTCAGTGCACGAACTCCGTGGCACTAGCGAGGATCCTGAAATACTTTGGGTAGATTTTTAACTCGAAATTTTGCCCAGGCAGCGCCGTTTGGCTACTCTTTTTCTATTTCCAACTGCCAAGGGATTTTTTATGTGCGCAACAATACACACGGGCGTCCAATCTCACTACCCAGAGACCAGGGGAAATTTATTACTAGAAGTCCACGTGAAAAAATTCCGGCCCTCACCGGGGCTTGAACCCGGGACCTCCAGCACTCGAGGCGGACACCATACCTCGAGACCACGCAGCCCCCCTGGTTGGGGGGACTATGCCACACTGGGAGATAGAGAGCAATAGATGAAAGAAGAAGAGATCATCAACTGCCTTGCCAACTGTGATGGGAGATTATACTTCTCCATTATCTCCCAACTTCCACAGTGTGTACCAATTCATGTGCTGACATTTGGTGCCCTTTTCCATTGTTCATTGCCACCAAACTCTGTAACGCTTAACTTGTTAGAACATCACAGCAGCATGTTGCCAAAGTTCACACTGAGCTGCCACCAGGTGTCGCTGTGACAAACACATCTGCCTAGCACCTTCTCATCTGACCACCTGTGCTGAACCCCTCTGTTAACATCAGAGGACATGAACATATCAGGACCTGAACATAGGACCCGAACATATCAGGACCTGAACAGCCCAGGACATGAACATCGCAGGACATGAGCACTTCAGAGTATGAGGCTAAGTTAAAAACAAGACAAAGGTTTCAGTTCTAATAATTTTCAAGTTTTCCCATAGCAAATTTGAATAATGAAGAGACACAAACAACAGAATGTAGGATTTATGACCTGGCATATTTTGCTGCATCTCATCAGGTACATACATTTGTTGGCTGTTTGTGATTTCTTGGCAAGTTTACGTTCAATAGTTTGCCATGACTTTCTCAATGACCAGCGCTCATACCATTATACAAAAAATCAGAGCAAGGTGGTCTTCTTCCAAATTACAGCTGTGTTTCGACAGTGATATGTGGAACTGCAAATTTTCTTCATAATTCCTTTGCCACAACTACGGCTATTTCAGAATACAAATAACATACATGTAAACACTTACCTCCAGAGGGGCGAACTCATGGTTGACCAAAAACGCCAGGCCACCGACAGGGACCACCAAAAATTCCACTCGGAAGGTGTCATGGTTAGCATCATAGGTGGCTCGAAACTTGAAATACATCAGATAGACGGTTAGGAGTGAGGATGAGATGAAGAATATCTTCATGACAGAGTTGTACAGGGAGATGTAGCTGGAAAACAGGTCCAAATACCTGGTCACAAACACCAGAGCAAACAGGATCTGACTTTTGCCCGATATACCTGTTGGGAATGGAAACATATACTTGTTATGTTTGTTAACAATAATATAAGTTTAGTTTAGTTTAGTCGACGGATCGACATCACGGCACACGGGTGTAACCCCTAAGTACTCCGTTCTACTCCTAACTCAAGCCTGAGTTAGGAGAATCTCAGCTCAGTGCACAAACTCTATAGCACCAGCAAGGATCCTGAAATACTTTGGGTAAAGATTTTTAACTCAAAATTTTGCCCGGGCAGGGCCGTTAGGCTACTCTTTTTCGATGTCCAACTGCGATGGGATTTTTTACGTGCGCAACAATACACACGGGCGTCCGATCTCACTACCCAGATACCAGGGGAAATTTTGTTACTAGAAGTCCATGTGAAAAAATCCCGGTCCTCATCGGGGCTTGAACCCGGGACCTCCAGCACTCGAGACGGACACCATACCTCACCCTTGAGACCACCCCCCCCCCAAACAATAATATAAGGTAACAGGTAAAGGGGCTTGCCTGCTGGCCCGGTGGTTATGTGTTCGAACCTCGATCCATGGTTTAAAAATTTACCTTGGCTCTCGGGTAGAACCAGTCTAAGATTGGTACCAGAAAAGGTTCTGGGAAGTTAAGGCGGCCATTGTGACACTGACCAAATGTTCCACAGAGTGCTGATTGGTCTAACAATTGGGGACCAGCACCATATCCCAATATGCCTCCTGTGAAAAGGGACCCTCTATTTTTGTAAAAGGTAATGGTAGTCCCATGGCAGATACTATTGTGAAGTGTTAGGTCTTCATATACTGTTCATATACTCTTATTAAGTTAGTTGCATATCCTTTAGAGGACTAAGCAGTCAACACCAGCATTTTTTTGCTGTTGTGATCTCTTGGCAAGTTTACGTTCAGTAGTTTGCCATTGCTTTCTGAACAACCGCACCCATACCATTTCATAAAAAACCAACACAAGGCAGTCTGCTGCTAAATCGGCCGCAGCTGTGTTTCGAACGCAGGTATGTGGGATTACGAATGGCATCCGTAACCTCTTCGCCACAGAGCCGGGTTATATACTCTAGGCCATGATGTAATGAGGTGGAGTGATTAGTTTCCTTTGTCATCACTTTTCCTTCCGTGACAATCCACAGAAAATTACCCAATACCCACTTCATGAGGCTACAAGAGTATGTCTATGGAATACATACAAATAACAAATTCAATGTTGACACAAACAAACCCATGCAGGCAGACACATGCACAGTCTGTTATCCTAAAATGTGTATCGATAACAGGCATTTGCTCCAATACAACTGATAAATTAGGTACCAATCATACATTGGCTGCTATTGATCTTGTACTGAAGACAAATAAACGTTAAATGAAGCCAGTGAGTTCCAGAAACAACGACAGCAACAACAAAACTGACAGTTTAAAAGTAATTTTTGATAAACAAAAACACTAAAAAATTAAATTTCTTGACAAATGAAATATCACAAATTGGGAACAATAGACAACTAGTGACAAATATACAAAAAACAGACTGCCTTGCCTTGGTCACAACATTAAATACAGAGATCTACCACTGAAAATACTGGAGCAAAATATTCCAGAGAAAAAATTCAAAGAAAAAGAGGTTATGTCCAATCACAAATACTGGAGGTCCTCAGATGTCCTGTGGAGCCAGGGGACATAAGAATAGTGTCTGGGCATAACAATCAAAGACTGAAAATAATACACTGGAATGCGGAGGGAGTTAGCAGCAAAACAATAGAGCTCGAAAGTGTTCTGAATGAAGAACAAATAAATATATGTTGCTTGCAGGAAACGTATCTCAATGAAATCATATCTTTCAAAATCAGAGGCCACCAGCGCTACCAATCTGGCGAAAAAGACAGATGAAACGGTGTAATACAGACCCTTATAAAGAATAGCATCACTGCTTTCCAAATGGAATTTTATATGCTTTTTAACTCTAGAAAATGAACTTATAAGTGAAAGCAGCACTCTCTCAAGGCAGAACTACAAGAAAGCAGACTGGACAATGTACAAACATCGCACCACCATATTGGTTAGAAATCTGAACACAGATAAAAATGTAAATAAAGTAGTTGTCAAGTTTAGCAAAAATGCATACTACAGGCAGTGCAACAATTAATACCAAGAAGTGCTCGTAAGCAACATAAACTGTACTGGAATAGTGACTTCAGCAACTGCATAAAGATGTGGAAATATGTATAAAGCAAGCAAAGACCAAACCCAGCCAAGAGCACCACAATAAATGCCAGCACGCAAAAGCCAAATTTTGAAGGGCCAAGTTGCAGGCTAGATGGATTGGTGTGTTTTATTTCCTAAACAACAACTTTGGGCTAACTTTGCCCTGTAAAATGAAGGGATGCCATTTTTCTGGGAAGGGTAAGTTAGCAAAAGGGAGAGTTTATTCGCAGGGCCCTGCGAATAGACGCTTTGTTTATTTGCAGGGCCTTACACCAGGAATAATCACGTGACCAGCACATAGGGCCCTGCGAATAGACGCTTTGTTTATTAGATTTTTGACTGACTGCTTTCGACTGACTGGCCTCATGAATTAACAAATAAACAAGGAAATGCTACGCATATAAAGTGCAGGAAAACCTGGTATATGTGAAGCGGGTTGAAAAGAGAGAAGAGAGAGATAGATAATGAAGATAGTGTGCGAGACAGAGATATGAGAAAGATGTGTTGAAAGACATAAAAAAGTGATAAAGACAAGAAAGAGAGAGAGGGGGAGGGAGATAGAGAAGAAGAGAGAGAGAGATGTCTGTATGCCTCTCTATATGTCCGCCTGTCTGTATGCCTGCCTACCTGCCTACTTAACCACTTTCGTGTCTAACTACCCACCTACCTAACCAACTATGAATATTACAAAGAATTATCGCCGAAGCAACGGATTACGTGCTTTGTGCTCGATACTTTTGACAACAGCCAGCGGGGAAAGAATGAAGCGGAGGAGAAGAGGTAGGGGAGAGGGGGGAAGGAAAAGGAAGAAGAGGGCTGGAGCCAGATGGGGTAGAAGGAAAACGGATCGTTTGGGACTCAAAAATGTGTGGGTTGGGTATTGGAATTGCCGTAGTGCAAAGCAACGAGGACCAATACTGGAGAAAATGGTACTAACTAAATTACACTCACTTTAAACAACACAATTCTAAATACCCAAAGAGATGAAGGATTGACTTTCACCCAATGAATTGCTGAAAAATTAAAAATAAACATTGTCCGGCAAGGAAACGAACGATTGACATTTGACTTTCATCCAATTAATTGCTGAACAATTTTTAAAAAAAATGTCCGGCAAGGAAACGAACGATTGACATTTGACTTTCATCCAATTAATTGCTGAACAATTAAAAAAAAATGTCCGGCAAGGAAACGAACCTCGAGCTCCCGCCCATCTGGCGGGGACACTATCAACTATGCCACTGACGACACATTTTCCAATCAACGAAAATGTATAATATAGCCGCAAACTTATGTTAAATCACATGACCAGCCGTGCCCTGCGAAAAGACGCTTTGTTTATTCGCAGGGCCCTACACCGGGAATAATCACGTGACCAGCACATAGGGCCCTGCGAATAGACGCTTTGTTTATTCGATTTTTGCCTGACTGCTTTCGACTGACTGGCCTCATGAAATTAAACGTTAAATCACGTGACCAGCCGTGCCCTGCGAATAGACGCTTTGTTTATTCACAGGGCCCTACGAATAGACACTTTCTTAGCAAAAGCTAGGGGCCTGGTCATCCCACTTCAAAATACAATGAACTGGTATATGTGAAATCCAATACTTCATATCCCTACAGGGATATCTGTTGCCGGATCACTGTTTCCTTTTACCTAAGCATTAAAGTTTGGATTTAAACGACTCCACTGAAATGATGAGACCAGTTGTCCTGTCCAATACAGGTAAACTTATTATGAAATCAGATGCATAATTGGTATTCAATTGATCAATTTTAATTGTTTTAATGTAACATTCATTCTCTTCAAATAACATCGTCATCATATTATGATTCGTGCTAGATATGAATTCACTTCAAATAACATCATAAGTTATGATTCGTGCTAGACATGAATTCACTTCAAATAACATGATGTTATCATGTATGATTTGTGCTAGATATGAATTCACTTCAAATAACATGATAAGTTATGATTCAATTGCTAGATATGAATTCAATTCAAATCTGCGGCCATATCTTATCCCGACTTATGGGATTTAAGCCCTACCTACGTAACGTAACATAAGTTATGATATGAATGTATGAGTATGACTTAATAATTATTAATTGGCATAGGAGGCATAAGTCAGGGGTTGAACACCAACAGTCATTCTATTTTGGTGCAGATCAGTTAAAAGTAAACCTATCCAACCAATTAATTTCAACAACATAATGCACATCTTCCTATAAACATCACAGAGTTTCATTATTCGTTGCAAGTTAAAGGCTTACAACTACTAGATAAACTGTCCGGCTTCTGCTGGAAATCGGAATTCTTCAGTTGAGAAAATTTCGCGCAACAGTGAACACACAAACACAGAGCTTAGAAAACATTGTCACTACTCAATTAACGGTTTATAATCTTTCACCTGCACATGAACGTGTCTTCCACATCTTTAGCAATAAGAGAACTATTGCTAGAAGATGGGACATGTCCCCAACAAGGCGAAAGATATTCATGTTTGCGAGTTTATCCGTCTGCACGTTCCTGCTGCCCCAGACCGATCTCTTGCGGACGTGGCCAAGGCGCAAGGAATTGTTGGTAAAGGGGAGACAATTTCCTGCCGACCTCCATTCGCCGTATTACTCAATGACAGCCATTTAGTTTTCACAACTTCTGTGATTTCTGTTCATACATCCAGTTTTATTCTCCTTTTCCCTCTTTTTCTGCTTTTGTATTCCTAAATGAAACATGGACCTTCAACCAGATTATGCATAATTATAGCTTTTGCAACTAAGATTTTTCCACGTATATTCCCCCCCCCCCCCCCCATTTTACATATGCCCGGGTCTCTTTCCGTTAGTGTTGTTAGGAAGAAGCTGGCTTCTCACGGCCGAAGGAGGTGCTGGAATATGCGTGAGGGCACGAAGCACCGGGTGCACGATGTTCTCCTCCTTTATAGAGGTGTGACTTTGGTGTAAGCACAATGCGCATTTGTAGGACAGGCGGGACAACGACTTCAATGTCCCGAAATAGGATACGAACTCCGGGTGGGCCCGTCTAGGTGGGCCCGCTACCAGAGAAGATAAAGAATCGAAACATTCCGGAAAGGGGGTCTACCTCTGATGATTGTAAGCTTTCTCTCGTGCTTGCTCCGTGGCGGAGTTTTAATCACATAGTTACGAGGGCGAGTCAATAAGTAAGTCACACAGTTCTGTGGGATGGCAGGTAAATGTAGTTGGTGTTTTCTACAGGTGTCATTAGGTGACAGCAACATCGAAATTTATATTCCCGTTCGTCAGGTGGCGATATGTGTCTCATGCGCAGCGCATAAACAAAATGGCGACAGTACTTACGGCGTGTACAACCAAAGAGCAACGTGCTGTTGTGCGTTTTTTGTGAGCCAAAGGACTGCCTGCAAAGGACTTTCATAAAGAAATGCTTCCTGTTTATGCTGAATCGTACTGTGAAGTTCTATAGATGCTTCGTGATACAGTTCCAAGAAAACGTCCAGGACTGCTGACTAGAGGAGTGTTGCTTCTTCATGACAATGCCAGACCACATACGGCTCGACAGAGCACTCAGTTCTATGCAGCCGGTTTGGGAGGACTGATAAAACGATGGGATAAGTGCATCGGTGTTGGTGGAAATTATGTTGAGAAATAAAGGGACAATTCATGTACAAAAATAAACTGATTTCAATTTGTTATTATATTTAGTTATTTTTCTACAGCCATTTGTTACTTACTTATTGACTTTCCATCGTGGTTAGCTGCTTGGTTAGTTATTTAGTCGTAACTCACTGCATGTCGAACCATTTAGTCCATACGTGTTCGGATCCCCTCCTTAGTATCCTTCTCGGCATGTAACGGCGAATCTCTTTAATCTTAAATCAACGTATATTTCATTCTTCTTCTTGATTTGGGTAGATTTTACAGCCTTGCTCAGAGGTTATCTACCGCATGCCATATTACAATAATGTGTTTCTAATTTTTTTAATTTTAGCATCATCATGTGTCCTGCTAATAAGCGTGGGAGGTCATGGATCACCATCTCCTACCATTACTAAGGCTTAGATTGATTCTGCATTCTCGTCTCAATTTTGTCATATGGCCAAGCTACTCAGGTTTGTATCTCTCTGTCTTCCTCCCCCCCCCCCCCACCAATTATGCAAGTTTTAAATAATTTTCCAACTGTATTTATCCTCATTGTTCAAATTTTAGTTGCATATTCTATACAGGACGTCGCAGTCAGTAAACTTTCCATTGCTTTCTGATCGACCGGCACTCATACCATTTTATTTTTTTTAAACCCAACAGAAGACAGTCTGCTTCTAAATCGCCGGCAGCTTTGATTTGAATGTGGTGTGCGGGACTGCATCCGAACTGCATCCGTACGAACTGCATCCGTAACACATTCACCACGGAGCCGACAATTGTCCCCATAACATGTCTAACAATATTGACTGTCTACGTCTAATCTAATGCCTCTGATCAGTTTACGGCCCTCAGTCGTTTCTTGAAAGACGTCTTCTTCATTCTTCTGTCCGCCCATTGTATTTTTTGTTTTCTTTCATTTTCTCAGAAGCCACATTTTCGTTGCCAGAAAATATTTATCAACTGTGCTTACTGCCTGTCACAGGATAAATAAACTTGTTAGTTGCGACCAATGATAACCAAACCCGACATTATTTTGCGAACACAATTGACTCTGTTATGGTGAACAACTGAGGGAAATACGTCTGTACAGATTCTCGACACCTGGTCAACAGTGTGTATGAGATCAAAGGGAGTCACGTAGAGTTGTCTACACATAGTCGACAAGTTGATGACAGGATGTTGATCGAGAGGTGTGTACTGGCGACATTTGTCTACAAAACGGAAGTTGGTCGTTGCAAGTGATAGACAGAATGCCTGCTAGAGGTCAGAAGGATTCTGTAATGGGAGAAAGGTCTCTGGCTTACAGACAACCCGGATATTTGTTGGATGAGACAAAGAACTCCCCAGATGAAAAGGAAAATTGACAGCTAATTGACTATGGTTAGTCTGGAAACAGGAGGACAAAGCCAGATTCTGGACTGATTGGCGTCTGGACTTCCTGGTGACTCACTCAAGCACCCATATAAAACCCAGTGCAGTAAACAGGTGGATGGAGTCGAGGAAAACATTCTGAAGTGTTAAAATTGGGGATAATTCCGAGTTGTGTTATATTAGAGGGACTAGCCTATCTTAGTAGTGATAGTTATCCACGGACATAGATCCAATCGGATTGCCTAGTTTCTCGAGTAACAACAGGAATAGACATATGTTAGGCAATTAATTATATCTAACTTAAGAGTATGATTAGGAATAGAGTACAGTACTGTGTGGCGATATAATGTATTATAGGTGTAGTGATATAATGTATTATTATTAGTGATAGAATGTTCTATAAGTGCGGTGCTAGAAAGTATCATAAGAGCGTCGGCACTAGTATTCTATTGTGTGGCTTCAGGTAGCTTGTGTTATATATCATTTTATTCGGGAAGTTGAGGCCAATGTAGTGGAATAATAATTAGAGAGATTAAGGATGGTTGAGAGGGAGGAGGGGAATGTGTAATCGTAGGATCTTCAGTAGGGCATCTGCTGGGTTTCTACCCGTTCCTTTATTCTTTCCTGGTGTTGCCATGTCTCAGATCATATGATTGAGTTATTTGGCCGTATGACAGAGATCGGATCTCTGTTATAGATCTGAGTGCTGTTATTGGCCTACAATCACCTAATTATGGTCAGGACTGAGTTGCCCTCACCATGATGTTATCTGCTCTACAGGTTCCATGTACAGTTCCCCTTGAGTGTTCCACGTGAGTGGGAGAGGATTTACTACGAAGAAGCAGTTCAAAGTTGATACAATGATGGCTCAGCATCTGAAGACAGAGGTTGCTGAGAGGCCGCTACATAGGGCTTATACCCAAGTTGGTTTGCGGGAACCTGGCTTCTGCTGAGTGGAATTGTATGAACAGAAGTGTTGTGTTTATTGAGTGATAAGCTTCATCACCGAAGATTAAGAACTCGCATACTAAGGACATATATATATATATATATATATATATATATATATATATATATATATATATATATATATATATATATATATATCTATATACACATCTACCTAACAAACATTAATAGGTTGTGTTCTAAAAGAGGGGAAAATGTTATAACCAGAAACTAATAAACAGTAGAGTTTTCCCCAAGTGACATTTCAGTTAATTGGAGGAATATCAGTTCAAACAAATATTAGGAAATAGAGTAACTTCACCGTGTGATAAAGTGAAGACCAAGATCAACAGTGTCTATCGGATTACCAGCATCCTGTTTGTTCGAGTGATTGGAGAAAGTCGTCATCTTCTGGGTGAGGTTCACTGTCCGGAAAAAATGGTGCTGTTGTGTGCTAAGCACTATGATGTTACAGACTTTGCTTCTAAATCATTGGTCTACCATTAGAATACACGTCACACATTCTACACCTTATACACACATACACTTCTCCTACATATACTCTTTGCTTTAATAAATTTCTTGTTTTTATTTGTTGAAGCGAGAGTTGTCAAGTATGTTATGTTGGGGAAGAATGAGAGGGGGCATGATCCAGGGGTGAGTAAGAGTGAGAGGAAGGTGTCTTCAGATTGAGGGAGTGTGTGGACTGAGTCTGCTGGATTTCTCCATAATAGAGATATTGAATTAAAAACAAATGTGGGTGTTGATTCTCTTCACTCCAGGGACGACACTAAAGTGGTAAAGAAGAACAAGTAACTAATACGACAGTCATTCTTTACACACACACGACATTTATTGGGGGCTCGTAAACGTGATCTTTGGACATCGGGATCTTTAGACAACGGGATCATTTTACACGGGATCTTTAGTTAGAGGATGGAGATATCCTATTAGTGAGAATCCAGCTAGAGTGAATGTGGATAGGTGTGAGGACTTATCTTACCTGTTCACACTTGACACGTCTGCATAGGTCTGTGGTCCTGATTCTACTCTTGTCACTGAGTGATTGTGTTGTGTTGTGTGGTGTGTTATAAATATATGGGTTAATAGTTTTTTGTCATTAGCTATATATTGGTTTAGAGATAATCTATACTCTATCTGTTGAGTTACCTCTCTGTAAAATGACCACTCCTAGATTAACTACGGCGGAACTTAGGGCAAAGGGGGAAGAAATAGGATTGTCGGGTTCTGCACTAACGGATTACATAAAGGAATTGGAGAGGGAGTATCGTCAAGCAGAAAGGGAAGATCGAAAGGCCGAGTTGGAATTGAGAAGGATGGAGGCAGAGCAAGCAGCTAAGAAACTGGAAGCAGAACAAGCTGCTAGGCAACTTGAGGCTGAGCAAGCCATGAGAAGGCTGGAAATAGAAGCTAAAAAATTTGAAGCAGAGCAAGCTGCTAAGTTACTTGAGATTGAGCAAACTGCTAAGCAACGGGAAGCGGAGCAAGAGGCTCAGAAAAGGGAGCATGAGTACCGGATGCGGGAACTCGAGCTCAAGAGGCAATCTAGTGGGGAAACTGAGGGAGCAGTGGGAGGTTCCTCTCTCCCTGGCTCAACACCAGTAAGTGGACATAGCTACCATGCTATGAAGTTCCCTCTAGCGATCTACGAGGAGGACAAAGAGAAGATTGACCAGTACCTTCAACGCTTAGAGGCTATGTCAGTTGCTATGGGTCTGGAGCGTAACAAATGGAATCTCAAGCTATCACAGGGTTTACGCGGGACCGGTTACGAGATTTATTCACGCCTGCCACCAGGACATGAGAACAATTATGACGAGTTGAAGACGGCTTTGCTGAAACGATTCGAGGTTACGTCAATACCTACCGGAAAAAATTTCGAGGAGCGAAACGAGAACCGGGGGAGTTGTTCGCCGCCTATAGTCTGCGTCTGAAAGCATATCTCCATAAATGGATGGATTAGGCTGGGTTTTCGCATGACTATGAGAGTCTGGAAGAGCTCACGGTAGTCGACCAGATGAGGAAGCAAATGTCGAAACCTCTCAGGACATTCTTGGGAGAACAAGGGGCGGAACGAATCGAGATGGTGACGAAATTGGCGGAACGGTTCGTCGAGGTCCATGGGGAGGCAGCAGAAAACATTTCTACAAACACCAAAAGTCAGGAAAAACATAACCTGAAGAAAGCAAAAAGCACAGGAACTAAAAAGGTGGAACCATATGTCAAAACTTCAGAGGAGAGTTCGGAGAAGACAAAGGGGGAAAGCAAGAAAACTTCGAGCTCTACACAAACACGACCATGGTCGGAGAAGTGGTGTTCGATTTGTAAGTCGCCTTCTCACAATACGAGGGATTGCAAATCGAAGGCTAAGAACCCTCACTTCGCGGCATGTCAAGTGACTTCAACGCAGGTGGACACTGACAATGCCAAGGTCGATAAGGAAGCTCACCACCAGGAGAGCTCACTCAAGTCCGGCACAAGAAAATCTAGGACAGGGAAATGGTGAAAACACTGCAGGTCGAATACACACAATGCTATTGACTGCAGAGGAAAGTCAGGAGACACTCAATTCATCGTGTGCCCCGGAAAACCTAAGGTGGAGCCCACCGAACAGGTCGAGGCCGAAGAAGAGACTCCAGACCAGGAAAAACCACCTGTAGTGGAATTGGTAGAAGTTAACGGTCGTCAAGTGGAGTGTTTATACGACACAGGTCTGGACGGGGAGGCCGTGATTTCTGCGGATCTGGTACATCCAGAACAATTCACAGGTGAAACCATGGAGATACAGCCTGCACAGAAGAGTGCTGTAGCCATGAAATTGCCCATTGCCAGAGTGAAGATTCGGTCAAGATATGTCACCGGCACCATCAAGGCCGCTGTATTGACCGATCCCATTTTCCCCGTAATCCTCGGTTGCCGGTATGTCTTTCTGGGAATGCCCAGGGAGCCAATCCATATGGGAGCACTTCAGACTCGCTCTCAGACGAAAACGGATGAGGCAGAAGCAAATGTGACTAACCCACTGCCAGGGGAGTTGCGAACTGCCCAGAGTGAGGATGCTACTCTACGTCCTTGCTACAAAAAGCTGCAGAAAAGTGCTGATCCACCCAAACGGGGGCAGTACTATATGAAGAATAGGATACTCTACAGGAGAGCCGGAAGGGGAGACAACCTACATGGTCAGTTGGTGGTCCCAAAGGCCCATCGTTCCCAGATTCTTCATATGGGGCATACCATCTCATTCAGTGGGCACATGGGTATTGCCGCCACCATGCAGCGAATTTCCTGCCACTACTATTGGCCAGGAATGACAGGTGATGTGCGTCGGTATGTGAAGTCATGCCCTGAGTGCCAGAGGGTGGCACCGAAACATTGGACAGCGCCGGTGGTCTTGGGTGAAATGCCCATCATGAACTCTCCTTTCGAGAGGGTAGCCATCGATATTGTGGGTCCACTTCCTAGGACTAGGAAGAGGAACATGTACATACTCACCATGGTGGATTGCTGTACAATGTGGGGTGAAGCCATACCGTTGACCAAGATTGACTCGAAACGAGTGGCGGACGCACTGATGGAGGCCTTTACAAGATTAGGCTTTCCTGATCAAATACTGACGGACAATGAGTCCCAGTTTTGTGGAAAACTTATGGAGTAGGTATTTAGGGTATTCCACTCTAACCATATCCATACCAGCCCTTACCACCCTCAAGCCAATGGACAAGTAGAGAGTTTCAACGGCACGTTGATGACAATGCTCAGTAAACTAGCGCAGGAAAAACCTGATAGGTGGGATGAATATATCCCAGCAGCACTCTTTGCCTATCGGGAAGTTCCTCATGGCTCAACAGGACTACCACCTGCTACGTTGCTGTTTGGTCGTCCAATCAAGGGACCGTTGGAAGTCATATTGAGGAGTTGGACTGAAGAGGAGACATCAGAAGAAGTGATCTCTTCTTACAAATATGTGGAGGAACTGAAAGAAAAACTTCACAAGGGATGGACTCTGGCTAATCAAAACTTGAAAAAGGCCAGAAAAAGACATGCGGCTTACTACAATCGTAGGTCGAAAGACAGATCTCTAGAGGTGGGAGACAAAGTCTTGTTGCTGCTCCCAACGGGAAACAACAAACTGGAGATAGGTTGGCAAGGACCATTTCCCGTGGAAAGGGTGATATCCAGAACGAACTATCAGATTCGGATACGGGGAAAGTCGAAGATTTTCCATATCAATCTCTTGCGGAAATACGAAGAGAGACCAGGAGAAAAAGCAGCTCACCTCCTGGCAATGGCAGTTGCAGTGGAGACAGAAGTGGGAACCAACGAGGGAAGGGAATATCCCCTGGTACACCAGGAAACCTACAAGGATGTACAGGTGAACCCTGATCTGACTTCCCAGGAGAGGGAAAAGATAACCCAGGTTCTCAAGTCTCATAAGGAGATACTGACTGATAAACCAGGACGAACGAGGTTGGTGGAGTTCGAGATGATTTTGACCACTCAAGAGCCTGTTCGCCAAAAGGTTTACCCAGTGCCATTCTCTAAAGAAAAGGCCCTGGAGGAGGAAATACAGAAACTGTTGGAGGATGACGTGATTGAACCTTCCACATCCCCATACAATGCGGGGGTAATTTTGTTACGAAAACCAAGTGGAGAACACCGGTTGTGTATAGACTACCGACTTCTGAACAGTCATACACAATTTCAGGTGGAACCTTTGCCGAATCCAACTCAGTTATTCGCGAGGCTCCATGAGGCAAGGTATTTCTCTAAGGTGGATCTGAGTCGCGGATATTATCAGATTCCGGTCAAATCAGAGGTTCGACCCCTACTGGCCTTCAGTACCCCCAGTGGACATTATGAATTCAAGGTCATGCCCTTTGGACTCAGCAATGCACCTAGTGTGTTTACTCGCATGATGAGGACTTTACTAGATCCTTTAAAGGATCCGTCCATCATCTCATTCATGGATGATATTCTGATTTCCAGTGACAGTTTGGATGACCATTTACAATCCTTGGAAAGTGTTTTCAATAGGCTCAAGGAAGCAGGGCTTACAGCTCGTCCAACCAAGTGCATGATCGGTTACCAGACTCTGGAATTTCTAGGTCACACCATCACTCCAGGACACATTGTCCCAGAGGAAAAGAACCTAGAGAAAATCAGAACTGCTCCAAGGCCAAAAACGAAGAAGGATGTGCGATCGTTTCTATCGTTGTGTGGGTTCTACCACAAATTTATCCCACATTTCACGAAACTGGGAGCTCCATTAACAGAAACCTTGAAAAAGGGATTCCCAGACCAAATAGTTTGGACACCAGAATGTGAGAGTGCCTACAGTCAGTTGAAGGAGGCCTTGGTCAGCAAACCTGTGTTACAGCTCCCGGACCTTTCCAAACCATTTGTGTTGAGAACGGATGCAAGTGGGATTGGGATTGGGGCAGCTTTGTTACAGGAAGGAAAAGACGATGCTTCAGTTTTGAAACCAGTGGCATACGCAAGCAAGAAACATCTCCCGGCTGAGATGAATTATTCGACCGTTGAGAGAAAGTGTTTGGCTCTCGTATGGGCTGTACAAAAATTCCAGCCTTATTTGTATGGAGTTCAGTTTCGAGTTCAGTCGGATCATCAACCTTTGATATTCCTGGCCACTTCTCAGAAGCTCAACGCCCGTTTGATGCGGTGGTCGTTGCTACTTCAGCCATACCACTTTACAGTGGAGTATATACCTGGGAAGGAAAATGTTGGAGCGGATTTCCTGTCTAGACATCCAGCTTCTGAAGAAGAGGAATAGATCATCTGGATCGAACCTCCAAGAAGAAAGAGTTGTTGCGGACTACTCTCTTAGAAGGGGGCCTATGTCACAGGATAAATAAACTTGTTAGTTGCGACCAATGATAACCAAACCCGACATTATTTTGCGAACACAATTGACTCTGTTATGGTGAACAACTGAGGGAAATACGTCTGTACAGATTCTCGACACCTGGTCAACAGTGTGTATGAGATCAAAGGGAGTCACGTAGAGTTGTCTACACATAGTCGACAAGTTGATGACAGGATGTTGATCGAGAGGTGTGTACTGGCGACATTTGTCTACAAAACGGAAGTTGGTCGTTGCAAGTGATAGACAGAATGCCTGCTAGAGGTCAGAAGGATTCTGTAATGGGAGAAAGGTCTCTGGCTTACAGACAACCCGGATATTTGTTGGATGAGACAAAGAACTCCCCAGATGAAAAGGAAAATTGACAGCTAATTGACTATGGTTAGTCTGGAAACAGGAGGACAAAGCCAGATTCTGGACTGATTGGCGTCTGGACTTCCTGGTGACTCACTCAAGCACCCATATAAAACCCAGTGCAGTAAACAGGTGGATGGAGTCGAGGAAAACATTCTGAAGTGTTAAAATTGGGGATAATTCCGAGTTGTGTTATATTAGAGGGACTAGCCTATCTTAGTAGTGATAGTTATCCACGGGCATAGATCCAATCGGATTGCCTAGTTTCTCGAGTAACAACAGGAATAGACATATGGTAGGCAATTAATTATATCTAACTTAAGAGTATGATTAGGAATAGAGTACAGTACTGTGTGGCGATATAATGTATTATAGGTGTAGTGATATAATGTATTATGATTAGTGATAGAATGTTCTATAAGTGCGGTTCTAGAAAGTATCATAAGAGCGTCGGCACTAGTATTCTATTGTGTGGCTTCAGGTAGCTTGTGTTATATATCATTTTACTCGGGAAGTTAAGGCCAATGTAGTGGAATAATAATTAGAGAGATTAAGGATGGTTGAGAGGGAGGAGGGGAATGTGTAATGGTAGGATCTTCAGTAGGGCATCTGCTGGGTTTCTACCCGTTCCTTTATTCTTTCCTGGTGTTGCCATGTCTCAGATCATATGATTGAGTTATTTGGCCGTATGACAGAGATCGGATCTCTGTTATAGATCTGAGTGCTGTTATTGGCCTACAATCACCTAATTACGGTCAGGACTGAGTTGCCCTCACCATGATGTTATCTGCTCTACAGGTTCCATGTACAGTTCCCCTTGAGTGTTCCACGTGAGTGGGAGAGGATTTACTACGAAGAAGCAGTTCAAAGTTGTTACAATGATGGCTCAGCATCTGAAGACAGAGGTTGCTGAGAGGCCACTACATAGGGCTTATACCCAAGTTGGTTTGCGGGAACCTGGCTTCTGCTGAGTGGAATTGTATGAACAGAAGTGTTGTGTTTAATGAGTGATAAGCTTCATCACCGAAGATTAAGAACTCGCATACTAAGGACATATATATATATATATATATATATATATATATATATATATATATATATATATATATATATATATATATATATATATATATATACACATCTACCTAACAAACATTAATACGTTGTGTTCTAAAAGAGGGGAAAATGTTATAACCAGAAACTAATAAACAGTAGAGTTTTCCCCAAGTGACATTTCAGTTAATTGGAGGAATATCAGTTCAAACAAATATTAGGAAATAGAGTAACTTCACCGTGTGGTAAAGTGAAGACCAAGATCAACAGTGTCTATCGGATTACCAGCATCCTGTTTGTTCGAGTGATTGGAGAAAGTCGTCATCTTCTGGGTGAGGTTCACTGTCCGGAAAAAATGGTGCTGTTGTGTGCTAAGCACTATGATGTTACAGACTTTGCTTCTAAATCACTGATCTACCATTAGAATACACGTCACACATTCTACACCTTATACACACATACACTTCTCCTACATATACTCTTTGCTTTAATAAATTTCTTGTTTTTATTTGTTGAAGCGAGAGTTGTCAAGTATGTTATGTTGGGGAAGAATGAGAGGGGGCATGATCCAGGGGTGAGTAAGAGTGAGAGGAAGGTGTCTTCAGATTGAGGGAGTGTGTGGACGGAGTCTGCTGGATTTCTCCAGAATAGAGATATTGAATTAAAAACAAATGTGGGTGTTGATTCTCTTCACTCCAGGGACGACACTAAAGTGGTAAAGAAGAACAAGTAACTAATACGACAGTCATTCTTTACACACACACGACACTGCCCTTGTTTCACCTGCAAACACATCAGTATAACACCGGCCGCCTTTAGTTCCCACGACATTTTATGGCACCCATTTAGCCCGAGTCTAGGTGGTAGCCCAGGTCAGTTGACTACCTGGCCTAGCCTGCTAGCTACCCCGCTGCCGCAACTCCCCAGATATTGTTCTGTTCAGTTCAGTCCTTGAGACGAATGGCCCATTTCAACCGTAGACTGGTCGATTTAAAGAGATTGTGTACTCCGAATTATTTTATTTGTACCCACGACTCTTACTATCAGTAGATGGGGAGGGCGTAGACCGAGAGAAAGGCGCTGCATGGCCTGGACCAGTGGCATGGATGAGTATCACCAACAGAACTGATTAATTACACCAAGGACTGCTATCTGTGGAGATGCATGAGCGCCTACGCCATTTGGCAGGCCACGTTATGATGATGATGATGATCCAGTTACTGCAACCATTTGTCACTCTTTGCAAAGCCTGAGATTTCCTAACAGTTGTCTTTTAGAAAGAAAAGAATTAGACTACAAAGAACTCACGACAAGAATAGATTCAGTCGACAATACCTTACTATCGGGGTTGCTGCAGAAAACAAAGCAAACTACTTCCACATAAGCTACGCACAACATGGGAGATGTTAAAAAGAAATTCGAGATGAATCCCCAAAATCTATTAGCCAACTGGTATGAGAAACCTTGAAATGGCTCGATAAGACTCCCTACGGGTGGAGACTGCTTATAAGATAAGGTTTCCTAACAGCGGGCCAGTAGGGCACAGGAAAGTTACCGAATTTCCTAGAGGAGAACGCTCATTCTTGGTACATGGAAGTCCGTGTGGTTATCCCGCCACTTCTGCTCCGCATAGATGCTGTCACTTGGTGATGATTATCACATTGAACACACATAATAACTTTAACACACATAAAACATACACCAAAGGACAAGAAAAGAAACAACTCTCCGCCATTAAATTATCATGGTATAATGGGATAACATGGGGGGGGGGGGGAGGGTGTTCACCTGTCCTAGCGTTGGTATAAAACTCAAAATGACACATCAATAAAAACATAATCAGAAAACTCATTCTCTATATTAATAAGTAACATTTTCTGGAGTCATTCGAAATGCGTACCTATAATTACACACTTCTTTTAAAATCCATCATCGGAATTACTAAATAAAGTCCCTCTAAGTTCCTCACAGGATTCAATATAAATGTCTATAGTCAGTCTCTCACAGGAACTGATACCATAATGTTTATTATATATATATATATATATATATATATATATATATATATATATATATATATATATATATATATATATATATATATATATATATATATATATATATATATGAGTTCCTGAATTAAGACAATTACTGGGGTCAGAATATGGTTTATTTAACCATAATAAAGTTTCGGGTATTCAAAAGGATACTGCTGTGGTCCACCATTTTGGGATGGCTTCGGTCATCGGAGTGGTCCATGGTGATAATTAGAGATACGCTCTTTCAATAATATCAAGGCAATCTCCTCCTCCTGCATTGAGGAACTAGACCCTCCTGATAACAATATTCAGCATTTCCAGATATATCCCAGAGTTAAGCCGGAAAAAAAGAGACCACCATTTCTGTTGAAAATAAGTACCACAACATATAGCCATTCTTATAGAAAAAGATATTTAAAGAAAAAGAAAAAGCAGAGAGAGAGAGAGAGAGAGAGAGAGAGAGAGAGAGAGAGAGAGAGAGAGAGAGAGAGAGAGAGAGAACGAAGAGAGTAGTACATAGGGGCAAGCTAATCTTACCGTGCCCGGTTGGATATCATCACTCCAACAATCTGGTGTGACTCATCTTCTCACATCAACAAAATATGTCTCCTTCACTCTGGCGCTGTGCCGGTGGATCATCAATGTGCTCTCATGGCCCATTATCCTCGATTATCTGGTTGACTAACAGCAGAATGACACAATGACACAGTCCTGGCATTGCCTCTCCTCTCCATGATAAATGATTGCAGAACATTACCTCACAGTCATGTCACATATTTATATTCATAGGGAAAATCATTGTTAATTATCCCATATAGTAATGAATACATAAAGAACTTTATTCTCCTTGTAATATTTATAAGGAGATCATAAATAATGATTCTGGAAAATACCATCCATAAAGTTTATAAGTGATTTTTGTGTTGTTTATAAGGAAAAGCACATCTGTTTCCTGGGAATGCATTGTGCTGACTACCGTCTAAATTAACATTCTTGACGTATCTTGCAACAACCATGTCTAATTTACATACTCCCACGCAATTCATTTTTTCCTGCACCAATGAAAAGGCTAACTTTCAGCGCGGAAACTGACATCATTGTTTTGGGGGTGTTGTCCCTGGAATTGTGGAGAAAGGGATATCATTTCGTAGTTGTCTGTCCCTTTCCTGTGCAGGCGTTCGGTACGTAACACTTTCATCAACATCCACTGGGATTGGCCTCTCCCACAATTTCGTCATTTTCGCTCATGTCAAAACAGCAGATGGTCAATATGTGGTGTTTACGATCCCGGCGTTTTCAGTTTCCAGAGAGGAGAAGGGGGGAGTGGTCTTATGTTACTTTTAGAAAACACAGGTGCGGCTGCCTCGAGTACCTGTGGCATGTTAGAAGAAGACAGAGGACCCAATTAGAAGTGGTCTCTGTAAATATATCTTGTATAATAGATAGACAAGATAAAGGGTATGATTTGGCAAGTTTTTGTCTAGAGGCATCTCAAATGAGATAGAAGAATCATTCCCGCTTAGCCCTTTAGAGGAACCAGTTTTCCTGGCTCAGAACCCCAACTGTGCATCTTAGATCTAAGCCCAAGTATCTACACAGACAATTTATAAAAGAAGGAAAAGGTCCCCTCAAGGCCATAAGGAGATCTGGACTATTCGCCCCTGTACAACCGAGTAATTTGTTCCCTCACCATAATGTTGTCAGTGTGCTTTCAGTCCGCCACATTAGATCTCCCCTTATTTTATTGTGTCAAAGTGAAAATATTAACATTAGGACTTTAGGAGTCAACTATAGTGAACATAAACATCAACAATAACTGTACTTAACACCTGTTGAACAAGACATCTGCATGACAGGTTCTTGACAAAAGTTGTACACACATTCACATGGAAATGCTTACACCAACAATTGAACAAGACATACATCATGAAAGATACTTGACTACATTTCTACAGAACATTCACATATTACTGACATCAACAACAGTTGAACAAGACATGCACCAGAAATTGTACTTGACAACAGCTGAACAGGACATTTACATAATAATGTACTTCACACCAGCTGACCAGGACATTACAGGGACATGTACTTCAACACTGTTCTCAACACAATCAGGTTTTTATTAATGAACTGCAGGGGTCAAGTGAGGACCCAGGCTCCATGTTGATTACATTAGCACTTCAATTACAAAGTATCATGCATTGTAAATCAATTGATGAGAAGCTACTAGATGACATGCCTTCAAAACCCACCAACAGACCACAAATCTAAACAAAACAACTCTCCCCTATCACACATCTAATCTATCAACTCCTCCTGCAAACAACAGAGGTACATCATGTATTATCCTTTCAACTGTCACTGAGAGTAAAACACTGGTGGACCTTCTAAAATGGGGCAGACATAGGGACACACTGCTATTCTGGTCCGTAGACATCCTGCTATCACCTGAAGTGGTGTTGGGAAGGTCCCAGATTGCAGCTTTCCCATGACGGTTCCCATATAAGTTTAATCCCTCCTGTGAAAAGTTTATGAAAAGATAATCATGACCTCTCAATGGTGAGTAGACTGGCCGAGAAGCTGGCGACTGGGGTTAAACAATATATATAGTCTGCATACCACCCAGTCATTAGAAAGATATCTCCACTATACAGCATTATTCTACGACGCTTGTCTCTCCCAAAACGTTTTTCTGAATGAGGATAAAATACAGGATTCTGGTTCATGCTTGTATGTTTGAATTTAATCCAAGTACAATTAAATGAACAAGTAAATTGGAATTACGTTCTCCTTGTTACACCACAACTAGTAATGAGTTGAGGTAAATATTTCCTGGAGAGTACTGCTGCTACAGTCCCAGGGAAAATATTCGTAAGTCTCAGGTTTATAGCCGTCATCTTGATCATGCCTGTCTGAGACAACTGAGTCCAGGAGGTTAATCCGTTTCGAAATGATATTCACTTCTCATCTTGAAGGTAATTTCTGCAACATTGATAACAGAGTCCCTCCTGTGTTTGGGTTTAAATTGAGATCCTTTCAGTGCCTTTCAGCTTTAACAAATATTGATGCAGATTTATGCTGGTATTCTCCTGAAGACATTGTGGTTACTGATATATTATAGTTTCCACATTTTCAAAGGAGTTGTAATCCTGAAGTAGGGACTTTCATTTGTATGTCCCCATGAAGAAGAGGGCCTCTCCACCATCCATGTTCTCTGTTTATATATAAAAGGTACAACATTCGCTTTACATTTGTTCAAAGGCAATGTTATATCAAACATCAACATACACAGATGGAAATGGGGAGTAAGGGGGAGGGTGTTACTCAGACACCAAAACCCCAATATTGGTGATGGAGTGGATTCCACTCTGATGGACTGTGTGTGATACCTTTTCATTATTCACCTTTATTTATGGTAGTCACAAGACCATATGCTGAGACAGGGGTAGCCTTACACAATTACAAGCATTTTATATGTCTAGGTTCTCACATATTTTAACCACAGTAGACCTGGGCACAATGAGGAACAGACACAGTAAAGCAGGCACTATGAAGCAGGCATTGTAAGACACGCATCATGAGCAAGCCTTGTGAAATAGCAACATGAGCATTGTGAGGCAGATGGAAGATAGGCATAATTTACACTGCAATATGCAATAGTATTAAACTAATGGCAAATAACCAATTAGAAGACCAACCATCAATTCCAATGGGTGTTATGTTGGTACATGAATGTCTCCTCCCATCCTCACTCACACAACAATGCCAGACTTCACCCCTTTCAGACTAGACTCGGCTCACAAGTACATCATATCATCACCATCATCATGTGCTCTTCCCTAGCTGAGTAATGGCCATATCCACCATAGTAGGTAAAAGAAGCAAAATTGCTTAAGCAATTGTTCACATATGTAACAAAGCACATATGGAAAAACATGTTCTTCCCTGTAAATTTGCATGAGCCATACAATATATTCCGCCAACTAAGACACGGGTTCGAACACACAAAACGTCTTTCCTTCTACTAATGTGAGAGGTTACTTATAAAAACACCAACTCACTCACTCAAGCACCCTCAGCATTCACAAGGGAAATGTTACATGTTACACCACACATTCTGATCACAAACGTAGATTCACAAGAGCATTACTACCGTTTGATCAAGAGTGGGCGAGAATAGGCATTCATATGAGTATACAGAATGCACAAAGGTTTTCGAATATGCATTGAGCGTGATTTACAGTCATCAAGCACACACAAACAGTCACAGCAGGCAAATGGTAGACAGTTGGAATGTACAGCGTGGGAGACCTGACAGGCTGAAGAAGCAACATTCAGAATACTTTCACAATGAAGTACTGATTTCACTTTCACATTTTCTCATAAAAATACTCTTATATTCTTCTGTTTCGCTCACTAGGCATAACCACAACATTTAAATATGTTTTAAAGTGGTACCTGTTGTCCAGAGAACAATATTATATTATCTTAGAGCGCACCACATCACAGACAGCGACTGCTCTGGGTGGAATCCTAGCTTCGACTACCAGATTTTGAGTTTGGCCTAGTAGATAGCGTTACCACCCGAATGTTAGCCAATCAAAAGACGGACGTGCGCCTTTTCCCTTCCATTCCAAGTTCTAGAAGTTTCGATGTTATTAATATCTCCGCTATCAAGATGGTCTCCGTTCAAGACTAAAAGCGTTGTTAAAGATGTGGCGGACTGGGAATGTGGATGACTGATTCACCATGTCACAGTACCCTTTAACGTTGAAGCAAATTGTTTCCCTGTATTATTGTTGTGACCATTATAAGAACGGAAACATACAAATACCTGGGTACAATCTTCGTCAGCGTGTTGAGGAGTGCAGACAGGACATATACAGGACAATAGAGAGATTAGAGATAGAAAAATAGACAGGTCATAGACAGGACAATAGAGATGTCATAGACAGGACAATAGAGATGTCATAGACAGGACATAGACGGGACAACAAGGTCCAGCTATAAACAGGACACGAGGTTATAAACAGGATACAGGGACATAGGCGGGACTATGTCCTTGACCGACAGTACAGCCCTGCACTGAAGAACCTGAGACAAACCAGACTGAACAGCTAGTACGGCAAGACAACTGATACAGCACGATCATCCCAGGGTATACGGGGTCAAGCAGCACGTGACTATCAGGCCGAACACCAGAAGGCTTCAGACTGGACGGAGACGTGTTAGAGGAAAGACGTGTGAAATCGAGCGAGAGAGTGTATTGAGTGCCAGTGTGGAAGCTAGCCCTGCTGAGTTACGAAAGCGATTGTTAAGTGCGGGGAATGAGAATGAATTGTGTTGGGAGCACACGAATGGCTGATTGTTAATTGCCATTGATGTATATAATGTATAACGTAAGTAGTAAGGGGCGTCCTAACTAATTATATTTTGTGGGCCATCCCGGGGGGCCGGAAGTCGTATTTCCTTACATGAATGTTATCCCTCCCCCAGCGGACCACATAGAAAACGGACCTCATTTTCCAAAAATTGGCGGTTATTTTCTTGGGTATGGGTGACTACCTCCGGTTGACTTCTTCCTATTGTCGCTTCTAGTCCCTGCTGTGGGCGGGCGCGAACAGGTACCTCCGCCGGCCGCCTCCGCTTCCCATGACCGCTTCCGAGGCCATTCAAAGACAACAAGACAAGCCCGGGGCATGTGGAATACTTATGTAGATAAGTAGACCAACAAGTCGTCGTGCACCTGGGTTCGAGTCCCAGTGTGTGTGTGTGTGGGGGGTGGGTGTACGGGGTAGGCAGATGTGAGGACGCGAGGGAATGGGCTCCTACCCCAGATATTAGCCTTTGCCCGCGAAGGGGCCACCAATATTCACACCGAAATGCGAACATTAATGAACAGTGCAGCCAGAGCAAAGGAAGTATCTGGCAATACTACTCTTTGATCTGAGCCAAAAGACCCAAATAATTGAGTTAAAAGACCCATTCGGGCATGGTCAGCTATAAGAAAAAAGACTGAAGCGAGAAGCTGCTTTTTAAATCTATATATAGCTATATTACCACACACACAAATATGCGTAATAACGTATACAAGTGGTGCATTTCTACTAGGCGTAACATTGACTACTTATCTCAATTGTATATAATAAATATAATTAACATAATTAGTGAATTGTGTGAAATAAGTGATAAAATATACAAATATATAAAACAAATGATTTATGTCCCTTGCAATCATAAGCTCAAATTTACCAAGGGATGCAACCCGTGAATAACAAATCTAAGTGAATACTGCGGTTCCTTCCCTTTGCATAATAACAGAATCAAACAATGTTATAAAATAAAGGTGCGTGCATATGTGTGTATGTGTGTGTGTTTGTGAGGTTATGTGTGCGCGCATGTATCGGTGGGTGTGTATGCGTGCAGGTGTGTGTGTGTATGTGTGTGTGTGTGTGTGTGCACGGTGTATGTGTATATGTGCACGCATGTATGTGTGTGTGTGTGTGTGTGTGTCTGTCTGCGCGAACATGTGAGTGTCTGCATGTGTGTGTGAACGCATGCGCGCTCGAATGTGTCTCTGTGTGCGTGTGTGTGTGTGAGCGCGCACGCGCGCGTGTGCGAGTAGAAAAATGTAAATATTGTCTTTCACCTGAAATACCTTTATAACTGCAATGTTGGCTCTTACGTGTGTGTATGTGAGTGTGTGTGTGTGTGTGTGTAAGTGTGTAAGTGTGTGTGTGTGTGTGTGTGTGTGTGTGTGTGTATGTATGCGTGTGTGTGCGCGCACGCGTGTGCGCATAGAAAAATGTAAATATTTTCTTTCACGTGAAATATGTTTATAACTGCAACGGTGGTTCGTGCGTGTGCGTGTGTATGTGTGTGCGCGCATGTGTGTAGAAATGCGTGTCTGTGTGTATGTGTGTGTGTGCGCATAGATACATTTTAATATTTCTTTCACCTGAAATATATTTATAACTGCAATGGTGGCACTTACGTGTGTGTGTGTGTGTGTGTGTGTGTGTGTGTGTGTGTGTGTGTGTGTGTGTGTGTGTGTGTGTGTGTGTGTGTGTGTGTGTGTGTGTAAGTATGCATGTGTGCAAGCGCACGCGTGTGCGCGTAGAAAAATGTAAATATTTTCTTTCAACTGAAATATGGTTATAACTGCAATGGTGGCTCTTACGTGTGCTGTGTGTGTGTGTGTGTGTGTGTGTGTGTGTGTGTGTGTGTGTGTGTGTGTGTGTGTGTGTGTTTGCGATCGCACGCTCGTATGTGCGCGCGTTTATGTGTGTGTGTGTGCGATGCGTGTGTGTGTGAGTGAGACCACCATTTTCTATTGCATACTGACCTATCCGCGAAGACTGGATACTGTATTTATCTCTTTTTGTGTGTTGGTAGTAATTCATAATGTCGGGGCGTGCATCGCCATGTGAACAGGTGTGATAGGGTTACAGTACGGTTCCGCCGAATGGGGGAATGGCTGTGGAGTGGGCGTAGGACAATGTGCTGTTAGTAAAAAGGTGGCCGGTCAAGTGGTATCGTGGCTGAATTGTGGAGACAGGGGTGGAAAAGATACTAGCGAAGATGTCATCGGGGCTGAATGGTGGAGCCGGGGTGGAAAACTGATTAGTGAGGAGGTCACCGTGGTTGAATGATCCTATCATACGTGGTAATGACAAAACCATACCAAGTGCTTAAAGTCCCAGGATTATCTTTAGCTCTAAAATAAGGTACTATTACAGAATACCACTCATACATTAGATTACAAAACTGTGACAATAAAACTAGGCGTTTCCACAATCCGACACTAATTCTAGAACCATTTACCGCCACATCATCTATGACCTGGACGCTCGGTTGACTCATCACAGGGCTATGTCAACATGAGTGAACGTACGTGAACGTGGTCAGACATGTCTTTTGGAGAAAACAGGAGTATGACTCACAGCGTACTGACCGCGGTAAACCTGCTTGAACATGTTTAGACATGTTTTCTCTGTTGCATCAGCCGCACAGTCTGTATAAAAAGGACCGCAAAGACGGGCTGCGAGCGCTAACAAGTCAAGTCGCATTATTCTGTCAAGAAGCCTTATACGAGGGAAAATGTCACGTGGAAAATCCAACAACAAGAAACACGCTGTTGCCAAGATGTGCAGCGTGGGAGCCGACAACAAGAAGAAGAACGTCGAGAGCAAACCTGCTAGCTCAATCAAAAAGCCAGATACTACAGCCATCACTGAAGCTACTACGAGGGAGAAGATTGACAGCCCAACACAGTCAAGAACCAAGACAGCAGAGAAGGAGGAGAAAGACACCAGAGTCGGAAACACCGACTCGAAAACAGTCCGATGGGTTGTCAAGCGGATTCATGTGGAGCTGACAGAGGAAGAAATCCTGAAGCAGCTACGTGAAGAGAATCTTCACATCCGATTCTTGAAGGCGGAGCGGCAAAGTGGTAGCAGAGGAAGTCGATGTAGAGATAGATGAGGAAATAGAGATAGAGGAGGAACTAAAGACCGTAGACGATCTCCCTGACGACGAAATCCAACAGAAATATAGAGACGTCTGGCCCTACCTTAGGACACATCAGAACATCAACAAATATGTATCGACCTACAATTTTTTTCATCGACCAGACTCAACACAACCAATTGACTGGACCGAGACTTTAAGACCAATATTTGCTAGTCAGACATTCGGTTTAAGATAAATTATTCTCATCACATGATCTTACGTCATAAGGAGACAGGAAAACTTATATTTTTCCATTCATCGTCTCACAATGCATGCCAACTCGACGTTCCCCACTTAGTTAGCAACGCACACGACTTTGACGATTTTATAGAAATAGTTCAGGGCAGCGACATGTTTAACTACGCTCTACACAAAAGACCCGACAGTAAGTACATGGTAGAGACAATACCAGCGACTAGTTTCTACATATACCACATAAAGGAGCACCCGCTAGGTTGATTGCTGTCTATAATATGCTCTATTACAAAATCAAAGTGGTCATATGTGTGATACCCGTGTGTGTGTGTGTGTGTGTGTGTGTGTGTGTGTGTGTGTTGTACAGTGAATTGTCTATATCATTGAAAATAAAAGACTCAATGTTTGTGTGCCATTGACACTCAGACTGTAGTGTGAAGAAACCCAGAAACAACATACAATTTATATAGCTCTATATGTGAAAATAAAATGTTGTGATGATACTATGTATACCAGCTCATATCACATCATCCATTTCGTATAATGACATTATGCATATTTTTTATTATTATTCTTGTAAAATGTATTGAAATACTGTAAAATGTACTGAAATACTGTAAAATAAACAGGCATATATTATAATTACGTTTTGGTTATTGAATTTTTTAGTGTTTAACGTGTATATAGTTGTCATGTGATGAGAGAATGATACGCATTGATGACAAATTCAAGAAATATTTCGACAAAACTAAGGAAGCGGGTTAACCAAAGGAGGAAAAAAAATAATACAAAACAATGGCCAGACTGCTAGAGCAGCAAATTAAAAGAGGGGTGGCCAAACAAGAACACTACGCAGGAAGCCAAAGAAGATTGATAAACCAACACAGAACTGGCGTCGTTAGCCGCTACACGCTGCGGGATTTGCTGAGGAGGGGATCCGAGCACTTATGGACTGAATGGTTCGATGTGCAACGAGGATGATCTGTCGACTAACTAACTAACTAACTATTTCTTCATCTATCTCTACATCGACTTCCTCTGCTACCACTTCGTCAAGTTTCTGTTGTTTAGCTGTTTGTGTGTCGGCTGGTGCTTTCCTTTTGCATGGTGTTTTTGAGAGCGTAGTGGTCACAGGTGTAGGTGTTGATGACATGGGTGTCTGGTGATCAGTTTTTATGTGTCGTTTTGATGTGTCTTTTCTGTTGTATAGATTACCACAGAGGTGACATGTGTGAGTTTCGGCGTTGTGTATTGTATTAATGTGTCGGGTAAGCTTGGGGTTTTCGGTAAAGACTTTACCACATGTAGGACAGAGATAAATATTTTTCTGATTAGTGACCATATTGATAGGGAAAAAAGTAGTGGTGATAAGGCAATAGATCGTTTCAATCTGTAGATAATTGGCTGCTAGCCGGCACAATAGAATCTTGTGTAGTCGTTCCACGCTTTTCACTATTTGCAGATTCTGATAGATAGCTAATGGCTTGATCATCAACAAATTAAGCTCGTGTGTAGCTCCAATGGCTAAGGTATAGTGATCCAGCAAAATACGCTTGTGTGTAGGTTCCACTAGTTCCAAATTTTCGCAAGTCGTTGTAGGTACTGGACACCGAACAGCTGTGACGAATAACAAAAATCATTATAGATATTTTACATTTTTTGCACACACATGTTACAGTCATGACGATAGCATATCATCCACATAAAATAACCAGTCCAAATCAAATACATTGTTAAGAATTTCAGAAGGAAAGGATTTGAGGTTTATGATGTCACACATAGTAAAATATTTCATTTTCTCTCCCTTACTTTCATCCCGTCATTAAAGTGGGCCTTCTCCGTGACTATATTTTTGTGATGAAGGTTAGCAATGTCCTGGTTCGTAATTCTATTCTTTGTGTTATTTTATATTGCATGACACAGAGCTGTACTATATTAGTGAGAAATGGTGAATACATTTAGTGATGCCCAACGTTTAGGGGTGAAAATATTTAGTGATGACCAACAGTTAGTGAGAAATGCTGAAAGCATGCACACCAATATTTTGAGGTAGACCGTTCGTTGCCTTCCTTTCTTATACACAGCTTAATGACTTCGAGATTTCACTCCCTGTAAGCAACAGCCTCGAGATTTCACTTCTTGTAAGCCACTAAAGTCTCGAGATGTTTCTGTGTCTGCAAATTTTCAGTCTGGAGAAAGGATAAAGATGATATAACAAGGGACATCATTGCAAGATTTACAAGACTTTGAAACTACATAATTGACTTTATGTAGCTTTGACACATTTTGAAGAGAACGAGTAATTTGAGTTCGTGATTAGTGATATACATTCATTTAATACATTAGTGACCACAGAGCATGACTCTAGATTCTCATGTGTCAGCATATTATTTTTTAACTCTGGAGAGTGAGTGGGATAATGATCAATACTGAATGGTTGAATACATCAGCTGATCCACGACACTGGTGATCGAGTGAAATGGCGAGACATGACCGCACACGTTTTCCGGCATGGCACATGATTGGTTGATTGATTGAATACATCATGTTTCCATACACTGCGCAGTAAGTGTACATAGTCGTAGACGCATGTATATTACACTGTTCAGTACACTTAGTGAAGACCTGATATATACACATACCTTTGTGCATGACAGACTCGATGTGGTAAACGTGTTAATGAGGGGTTGGTCGTCTTGGATTGAAGTTGTAGATGCATAGAAGCATATTACATTTTAGTGAACAGAGAAAGCATACTTTAGTGAAAAACCGTGTTTCATATGTACACAAATGGAACGCACCACAACAACTACCCTAATGGATTACAGCAGAGGCCACCTGAGAATATAGACAATCACCCGGCATAACACTATTTACTACCACCCATCGAGCGGCGGAGCGCCATTTCTCTCTACGTCCCTTGACAGCAAAAGTGGAAGCTGATAATGATGATTTACGATGCATTTTTTTTTTAAATATGCGACCGTCATTAGTATCTGTATTAGTATTCCTATACCAAGTGGCTATACCTCGCTGTGTATTCCTGTTACTTGCCTCGTGTAGCTTCTGAGATATACACTAGTGACAGCGCTATACCGACTCGCCGGTGTGTAACGAGACAACACAGCATGCACACAGTGCTACTTACCACAGCAATTTATTCGGTGAGGTGTTTTCGATAGCTCTTGTTGCAAACATAGTGTCTTTAGCCCGTCTTTGCGGTCCTTTTTATACACACTGTGCGGCTGATGCAACAGAGAAAACAAGTCTAAACATGTTCAAGCAGGTTTACCGCGGTCAGTACGCTTTGAGTCATACTCCGGTTTTCCCCAAAGACATGTCTGAACACGTTCACGTACGTTCATTCACGGTGACATAGCCCTGTGATGAGTCAACCGAGCGTTCAGGTCATAGATGATGTGGCGGTAAATGGTTCTGGCATTAGTGTCGGATTGTGGAAACGCCTAGTTCCTTTGTCACAGTTTTGTAATCTAATGTATGAGTGGTATTCTGTAATAGTACCTTATTTTAGAGCTAAAGACATGCCTGAGACTTTAAGCACTTGGTATGGTTTTGTCATTACCACGTTGTCACAGCCTCACATTATACGGTAAACTAACATAAGATAATATACACGGGAAAAGGGCTACAACTCCCGCCCAAGGGAAAGAAGTAAGACACTCGAAGGCCAGAGTAATCCAGAGCCTTCTCGAAGGACTGGTCAGTGAGTCCACTGTCCCGTGGACACTGATGTGGCCCGCCTATTGCGGGGTCCACGAGGAACTCGGATAGAGTTACCACCCGTGTCGGATTGCGACACGTGTGAACCGGCAGAGACAGACAGGACTTCGGCGAGGCAACAGGGCCTGCCTTAGAGGGACTTAGTAGTTCAGACCCATGTGTATTTAGGGTCATAGACATATGCTAGATAGTTTGCATAGAATGTTTGTTATAACCATGTATGATGTTAAACCACTGTGATAAGCAACTTATCAGTGCGGGCTTGTTAAACCCACTGCGCCAATGCACTGTATACCGAAGTGTCAATAAATGTTGCTATATTACAGTTAACGGAGTTATTGTTGCCTGTTTGAACCCGCTTTCGGATCCCCTAGAGATCCAACACTGTGACAGGCTTTTTGGGGGCTCGTCCGGGATTGGCACAAGCTTTACGTTCAGACGGCTATTGATTGCCAAGTAAAAAAATTAAGTAAATAATATCAAATTTATTACTGAACATATTCTTATAATTGTGCAGCTATCTAGTAATGAAATAGTATTAGTATTAGTCCCTCTGCAGATAAATGATTGATGTGAATACTATAAAATTTGACATGACTGTGACATTTACTTGACTGTTACTAATTTTTTTTTGATCCTACAAGCTCGATTGTTCCGCGAGTTGTGGTGTATGTAACCTATCTTCCAACAGTGGCGAGAGTACGAGACAACATTCGCAAGTTCAGGAAATATAAGATGAGTTTCATATCATGCCCATTGCAACCCTAAGCGGTACTTATCATCCTCCATCCATGTAACATTATTGTTTTGCATTGATTTGTATGTATATTCATAACCTTGTAGCCAACAAAACTTTGCATTTGTATGTGCACATGTAAAAATCGAGGGAGATAACTAACTTTTCTACTCCCCAACATTTTTCTAAGGGATTTAATTTCATTAAAATTACCAACAAGTAAAAGACAAGATGTCTACATTAGAAAAATGTATTGAGTTAGGTATGAAATTAGGTTATAAAGAAGAGAAACTATCAGAATGGGCACAGAAAACACACGCAGAGAACATTGCCCGTGAAGAAAAAGCGCACGCAGAGAACATTGCCCGTGAAGAAAGAGCGCTAGAACGGGAAGAAAAGAAAATGCAATTGCAGGCTCAAGAGAAACAAATGGAGCTTGAGGCGGCGGCTAAACTAGCCCAATTGAATGCCGATACACAAATAAGACTAAAGCAGATGGAGATTGATTCCAACGTAGAAATATCGGTAAATAAACTGAGAAGCAAGGAGGAGGAACAAAAATATAATAAGCATAAAGGCCTCGTGAAAGCATTTTGCTCAGGAGACTCTATCAGTGCATACCTGGAAAATTTTGAGTGTTTAATGTCCTACCATAAGATCATAAAATTAGATTGGGCATTTATTTTAATGAGAAACTTAGCTCTGGAACCCTTGAAAGTAATAGAGACAGTTCCACAGGATATGAGAAAGGATTATGATTACTTAAAGCAACGAATACTCCAACATTTCTCATTAGATACAGCAGGGTACCAACAACAGTTCGCAAAATTATCCCCACAACCTAACCAAACCTTCATTGACTACGTTTCTATGGTTCAGGATGTTTGCACAAAGTGGATTAACTCAGCTAAAACTAACAACAACCATGACAAACTAAAACAACTCATTATTATTGACAAAATAGTTAGTACTATCCCAACACCTTTTGCTAAGTTTTTGAAACAAATAGACTGTAAAAGTATTCAAGATGTAGAGACAAAGGGGAACGCATTTTTCACAGCGAACAGAGATATTTTCCAATTAAACCTAAGTCAAAACGAAACAGCAGCAGTTGTAAACACTAGATACTCGAAACCAACTGAAAGCAAGTTTAAACCACGCTCGAATGTCAGGAAGCCAGTTAAGTGCCAATATTGTAGTTTGACTCACGAAGAATACGCGATGTGCGATAAATCGCCCAACTATCCACATCATCTCAAAATGATCGTGGAGAAGCAAAAGAACAAGAGAAATGCTTATCAGAGAGCGGTCAAATGCTATTTTTGCAGCAGCTTTGGGCATTATTCTCGTTTTTGTGAAGGCCGAAAGATACTGAAACAAGCCAATGCTGCACTAGTTGAAACTTCATCAGACGAAGATATTGAATTACTGAATGAGTGTGACAATCAAAATGAAAGCTTGAGTGAGCTAGGAAATGCCGTGCAAATTATTGACACCATTACAGACAATAAATGTAACACCTGTATGAAATTCCAACTTGACACAACATTACTATGTGGCCACACCATTCCTACTTCTAATGAAATGGCCAACGCTGCCTTGTCATCTACAGGCAAGCTAACTTTCTCAACAGGGTTTGTAAACAACAAAAAGTGCACATTAATCCGCGATTCCGGCGCAACGCTATGTGGAATTAAGAAAACATTAGTCAACGACAAAGACAACACACACAAACACGTAACTTGTCGCACATTCGCAGGCACCATCGAAAAATACCCCCTTGCTCTCGTCGAAATTCGCACACCTTTCATATCAGGACGAGTATTGTGCGCAGTACTCGAAAATCCTGTCGCTGAAATTATACTTGGACATCTGCCCAACATACGATCGTGCTCTGAAAAGGAAATCAGAGATTGGGAGCAGAAATACGGTATCCAGAACCCAAACAGCGATTCTAAAGAGAAACACCACTCGTGCTTGTCTCAAACTGCCAAAAGCACAAGGGAGACAACCAATGAAGTAATTCAAAAAGAATTCACCGAGGTGTAGAATGCAGGGGCGGTCGAATCTGTCAGTGATACGACTAACTTAAAACCTCGAATTGAGGATGCCAGCGATCCACAAACCACCAAGCCTGTAGATGTGCAACAACACACACAACACACGAATGCAATAACACGACAGACAACTCACAAAACCCACACCGACCAACTGCAGGAGTCACTAGAAATTGTATCACCAAACACTACCATCACTAATTTTGGAGAAGAACAGAAAGCAGATCCTACACTTTCACAATATTTTAGGTTAGTAGGACTTAAACCAAAATTGACTAAAAATGCGTCGTGGACATTTAGATTAAAGAACAACGTTCTGACTAGATATTACACCAGAGATCAGACCACGATACAGCAGGTAGTTTTACCTCATTCACATCGTGAGAAGGTACTAAAGATAGCCCATGACTCACCTTTCGGAGGTCATATGGGTTACGAAAAGACTAGAGCCAGGGTCCTGACCCAATTTTATTGGCCTAAATTTTGCCAAGACATAAAAACCTATTGTAGATCATGTGATATATGTCAGAAACTGGTTAAAAAGGGGAAAAACCCTACGGCAGAAATCCAATCAACCACAACTGCCTCGAGGCCATTTAAAATCGTGGCAGTTGATCTAGTAGGCCCGTTAAACCACATCTCAAGCAAAGGGAATAGATATATTTTTACTCTTATTGATCTATGTACGAGATGGCCAGAAATGCTTCCATTAAAATCTGTCTCCTCTAAGGATGTGACGGACGTATTGTTAAATATATTCTCCCGTTTTGGCTTCCCGGAGAAAATAATTTCAGATAGGGGAACTCAGTTCATATCGAATGCCACTCAATCGGTAACTAAGTTACTAGGCATAAAGCAATGTTTCACCAGTCCCTATCGACCGGCCGCGAATGGTATCTGCGAAAAGCTAAATGGGGACCTGAAACATATGCTATCCAAAGTGACAGCTGAAAATCCAGCCGATTGGGATATTCTTCTCCCAACGGTGCTGTTCGCATATAGAGAAGTCCCACAATCAAGCACAGGGTTCTCTCCTTTCCAATTGATATATGGAGCGAACCCAAGAGGACCTCTCACTATTTACAAAGATATCATATCACAACCTGTAAATATCCAACTACCAATTTCCACCTATGATTTAGTCACTGACACCAGAGACAAATTCATACGTTCCTGTATACTGGCCAGAACATCATTACAGGAGAAAGGTTTTAGGTACAGGCAGTACGCCAACAAAGGTGCAAAAACAATTGTATTGAAACCAGATCAGGATATTTTACTATTACTACCTGACAAGAGAGATTTACTATCAACCTCTTGGCAGGGACCATTTAAAATTGTGAGAAGAATTTCGGAAGTTGACTACGAAATTTCTTTGAATGGAAAGTTGAAAATATTCCATGTAAATATGTTAAAACCATACTATGCTAGAGAGGACAGTGACACGAGTAAGCAGACGCAGTTAACTGATGACAGAAACGAAATGACAAGTACCCAACTGAATGACATCCCAACAAACGAAGCATCGTTAACGACGCACTCTTACGACGACAAAGACGACGAAGACATATTTAAATTACCGACAATATGGGATAATGACAACGACGACCAATTGGACGACACATTGACAACGATTAATCTCGACGACGACGACAAAGACATCTATGTCCCAATATTCTTCACCGATAGTCCTTGTGAAAAAGAAGGACCAAACAATCCGTTTGTGCGTAGACTATAGAAGGGTAAATACGATAACCACTACAGATGCAGAGCCAATGAACAGCTGTGAAGACCTCATTTTGAATATGTCTCAATCATCCTTATTTTCGAAGGTTGATTTAGCGAAAGGTTATTGGCAAGTTCCACTACACCCTTCTTCCAGACATATAACAGCATTCGCAACACCTCTGGGGTTGTACGAATGGAGATATCTTCCATTTGGGCTCAAAAACGCTCCCGCCACCTTTGTCAGGTTAACTAGGTTGTTATTGCACGGCATCAAAGACGTGCAATCTTATATTGATGATATATGCATTCATTCTTCTAATATGACTTCTCACTTACTTACACTCCAACAAGTCTTTAACCAAATCTATCTTTTTGGACTTACTATCAAACCTTCCAAGGTTGAAATAGGCTATAAACAAATAGACTTCCTTGGTCATAGAATTTCTGAAGGCAAACTGTTGACAGATGATAAAATTGTTTCTAAAATTCTCAATCTAGAAGTTCCAACTACGAAGAAACAAGTTAGAAGTTTATTAGGTCTTATAAACTATTATGCTAAGTTTATACCAAATTGGGCAGAACTTACATCAGTTTTTTCTAATATATTGACAAAAGATCATCCAGAAAAATTTTGTAAAAGTACCCGCTTAGAGGATGCAATATGCAGATTGAAATGCATTTTTCTAATCCACCAATATTACGTTTACCAAACATAGATTTACCCTTTATTTTGACCACAGATTCGAGTGCTATCGCAATTGGTGGATGTTTAATGCAAGAAGTGAAAGGAGTGAGACACCCAATTCTCTACGTGAGCCGTAAGCTGAAGAAAGCAGAGACCCATTATTCAACGGTGGAATTGGAGGCATTAAGTCTATTATTTTGTATGCTCAGATTATCTAAGTTCCTCTTAGGTTCCCACTTCGTTGTACTCACCGATAATTCGCCATTGTTGGTGCTGAAGCAAGGTGTCCCGGAAAACCATCGTTTACAAAGATGGTGTCTTCTTCTTCAAGATTTCGACTTCGAAATCCGACATATCAGAGGCACTGACAACATTATTGCTGATATTTTATCACGGCAAACGAATGCACCATCAGACTAACAGTAGTTACATTAACAATTCGCCATACAACTAGCTGTGATAATTTTATTCTGTGGCATAGAACAGTGTATCTCTACACCTGCTAGAGAACTTTCATTTAGAAGAAATATCACCCAAGTGAATAGGTTGCGTATAACACCTACGAACATGACACTTTAAGAACCTTATACTACCAATCACCAAATGCTCTATAAACATTCCGAGCGAGACATTATGTGTGAGATGAATTCAACCAGTGAACTGACATTGATCATGAAAGCATTAAGAACACTTCATACTCGACATTGAGAACATTCCATACTTGCTGTTGCTAAGAGACTTTGCAAACAGCCAAAAGAGAACTACGACGATTACAACACTCAAGAAACAGCCATACTAACTGTTAACATTTATGGCACGACACGCTGACAACAGGAGGACAACGCGCACATCATCGTTGGATTTAGTTACTTAGTTAATTAATTAGTTTAGTATTGAATATGTATTATATTTGTATTGAAGTATGTATATAAAATATGTCAACCTGTAATTTGTACATTTTCTACCATAATATTACATGTATTTCCACTCATAGGCGAAAGATTCCTCCTATGCAATTTTCTCTATGTAATTTATAAACCATTTTTGAGTCATCGGAAAAAATTACGTAGTATTGTAAAGGGAACATATCACCTATTCCATTTTTTCTAAGGGCAATAACACTTACCTCAACTTTACTTATATATTTTAACGAAATACTATTTTGAATGAAAGATGTGTGAATGACAGGGTGAATGAATTAAATGAGAGCGATATACTGAGCGGACAAATTGTACGCAAAACGTATTTATTTTAATTTGTCTGCGTCTTTCATGTAAATTGTATTACTTGTCTAAATTGTTAATGCATGTTTAGTATTTAGGATACTACATCTAAGCACCACTGCTTGGAATGCCTGATCATGCATTACACACATTGGGGTAATTCATGATTAAGGATATCCCAACTCGTGACGCTTGGAGATAAGCCACACATGCAACACACACTTTACATCAAACTCAAAACTGAACACTATCAATTAAAATACAGTCACTTTATTAGAAGCAACTACTTAGTCCACACACTAACAAGCCAACAGGGACACAGGTAGTCAGATGGGATAAAATAACAGCGTAACTACATATTCAGCATTATACAACATACGAGAGTAAAAGTGTATTGAAATGCACACACAGAACAAGATTTGCAGATGTACTTAATTAGCCAAGACTTGTGTCTTGTTAATCCTCTCTAACACAGAGGTTAATTATCTTGGTATCAGTGGGATACTTTGAGAAGGACGGGTTGTAGAAACAACTAGGAAATGTCACGTAAATTCGGTCAGATAAGCATTTTTAAGGACACAGGAGAGAGAGACCTCTTCAGCAAATCAGAGAAGTGGTGTATGGGAGAATACATGAGTGTTGATGCCAATGTGTAGGTTACCAAGTTACTGTCCACCAAACTACAAACACCGATTTAATGTGATTCTGGGACAGAATTAGTACAGAACTAATTACCTTATAACAACCCATCAAATCGGGGGAGAGGGGGGAATCCTGTCACAGCCTCACATTATACGGTAAACTAACATAAGATAATATACACGGGAAAAGGGCTATAACTCCCGCCCAAGGGAAAGAAGTAAGACACTCGAAGGCCAGAGTAATCCAGAGCCTTCTCGAAGGAATGGTCAGTGAGTCCACTGTCCCGTGGACACTGATGTGGCCCGCCTATTGCGGGGTCCACGAGGAACTCGGATAGAGTTACCACCCGTGTCGGATTGCGACACGTGTGAACCGGCAGAGACAGACAGGACTTCGGCGAGGCAACAGGGCCTGCCTTAGAGGGACTTAGTAGTTCAGACCCATGTGTATTTAGGGTCATAGACATATGCTAGATAGTTTGCATAGAATGTTTGTTATAACCATGTATGATGTTAAACCACTGTGATAAGCAACTTATCAGTGCGGGCTTGTTAAACCCACTGCGCCAATGCACTGTATACCGAAGTGTCAATAAATGTTGCTATATTATAGTTAACGGAGTTATTGTTGCCTGTTTGAACCCGCTTTCGGATCCCCTAGAGATCCAACACTGTGACACACGTATTATAGGATCATTTAACCACGGTGACCTCCTCACTAATCAGTTTTCCACTCCGGCTCCACCATTCAGCCCCGATGACATCTTCGCTAGTATCTTTTCCACCCCTGTCTCCACAATTCAGCCACGATACCACTTGTCCCGCCACCTTTTTACTAACAACACACTGTCCTACGCCTACTCCACAGCCACTCCTCCATTCGGCGGAACCATACTGTAACCCTATCACACCTGTTCACATGGCTATGCACGCCCCGACATTATGAATTACTACCAACACACAAAAAGAGATAAATACAGTGTCCAGTCTTCACGCATAGGTCAGTATGCAATAGAAAATGGTGGTCTCACTCACTCACACACACACATCGCACACACACATACACGCGAACACACACACACACACACACACACACACACACACACACACACACACACACACACACACACACACACACACACACGTAAGAGCCACCATTGCAGTTATAAACATATTTCAGGTGAAAGAAAATATTAACATTTTTCTATGCGCACACGCGCATACACACACCCACGCATGTCTACACACATGCACACACACACACACACACACACACACACACGCGCGCGCAAGAGCAACCATTGCAGTTATAAGCATATTTCAGGTGAAAGACAATATTTACATTTTTCTACGCGCACACACGCGCGAACACACACACACACACACACACACACACACACACACACACACACACACGCATACAGAGACACATTCGATAGTGCATGCGTGCACACACACATGCAGACACACACATGTACGCGCAGACACCCACACACACACACACACATACATGCGTGCACACATACACATACACCGTGCACACACACACACACACACACACCTGCACGCATACACACCCACCCATACATGCGCGCACACATAACCTCTCACACACACACACACACACACACACACACACACACACACACACACACACACACACATGCACGCACCTTTATTTTATAACATTGTTTGATTCTGTTATTATGCAAAGGGAAGGAACCGCAGTAATCACGTTGATTTGTTATTTACGGGTAGCATCCCTTGGTGAATTTGTGCTTATGACTGCACGGGACATAAATCACTTGTTTTATATATTTGTATATTTTATCACTTATTTCACACAATTCACTAATTATGTTAATTACATTTATTATATACTATTGAGATAAGTAGTCAATGTTTCGCCTAGTAGAAATGCACCACTTGAATAAGTTATTACGCATATTTGTGTGTGTGGTAATATAGCAATATATAGATTTAAAAATCGGGGTAGCGGGGTAGGGGTATACCCTATCAAAGGAGAAGTAAGGCGCCTCCTTCCCTCCGCTAGCCTACGGGACACCCTTGGGCAAGGTGGAGTACCCGTTTAGCCCCCCCCCCCCCCAACAGGGTAACGTGAAGCCATGGGAGCAGGTGGTGGATTGGACTTGGGAGCAGCCGACAGATAGTTGTTGGTTATGGTTTCAAGTCAGTGACGGTGGGCAGAGGATCTCTCAGTAGAGACAATGGCTACGGTCATCCGATCAGTATGGTCACTGCCAGGAAGGAAGAATGGTAGACTTCCCTCCTTATTGATTCCCGGGCAGAGGAGGCTCGTCAGCCTTGGTTGGTATCTCTTCTAAGAGAGGGAACTCTAAATCTCAAACCTCCGCTGCCTTGCGGGTATACCCATATGGGAAAGGCTTCGGGAGTAAACCCTGAGGACAAATCCGGAGATGGAGTCCCTAAGGCAGTTCCATGTTGTAAACAACATAGTTCTGGCAACTCCTGCGACGGCACCGATGCCAAGTTGCATTGGCTACTGCCTTTCCCTTGGTCAACATCGGCGACGTGGAGAGGGGGAACCTGCTACTGGGCAACAGCTGGTTCTCCGATTTCCATTGCCCAGGCTTGTGCCCTGAAGAGGTCACTTCAGCACCGCGTAAAGCGGTGACACAACACGGGAAGTAGCATTTGCCGGTTATAAGTCTTAATGCTCGATTGGCGTAGAGCAAGGCGCCAGGGGCTACTTCCGACGGTGGGAGAGATCATCGTATCTCACTAGACAGCTACCGTCCGCCTAAGCTGGGCAGCCCCCAGTCAATAAGGTGTTGTCTCGCCACGGTTCATCTGCTCCTGAGGGTGTGTGGAGCTTAGGGGGAAATCCTGACACATGGACCGCAATCTATACACCTAACAGCAAAAAAAAAAACAAAACAACCGGCCCTAAGGCTGGGAACATGGAACGTAAGAACCATGACCCCTGGCATCTCAGACGATCTAAATGAGATTGTGGATGCCCGCAAAACTGCAGTGATAAACAACGAACTGCTAAGACTGGGGATAGACATTGTCGCCCTACAAGAGACCAGACTCCAAGAAACTGGAAGCATCAAGGAGAGGGACTTCACTTTCTACTGGCATGGCAAGCCGTGCGGAGAGACCAGGGAGCATGGAGTTGGCTTCGCTATCAGAAACAAGCTGCTCAATTCCATCATACCACCAAGTGATGGCACTGAAAGAATATTGAAGCTCCAACTACAGACAGAGGCAGGCCCAGTTAGTATTATAAGCGTTTACGCCCCAACACTAACTGCAGCATCAGAATCTAAAGACAAGTTCTATGACGACCTTAGCAAAGAAGTCAGTGAAACACCAGAGAAACAACATCTTTTTATCCTGGGGGATTTCAATGCCAGGGTTGGCTCCGACCACGAATCTTGGCCTTCATGTCTAGGACAGTTTGGCGTTGGGAAGATCAATGACAATGGACAACGTCTCTTGGAATTCTGCAGCCACCATAATCTGTGCGTGACCAACACCTTCTTTGACACGAAACCTCAACACAAGGTGTCATGGAGGCACCCCAGATCAAAGAACTGGCACCAACTCGACCTGGTGCTCACTAAACGCAGCAACCTCCGCAATGTACGGATGACTCGCAGCTATCATGGTGCTGACTGCGACACCGACCATTCACTCGTCTCCAGCAAGGTGAAGATAAAGCCCAAGAGAATCTACAGAAGCCGAACAGAAGGAAGACCACGCATTGACACCAGTGGCACCCAAAATAAAGAGAAGGTCAACAAATTCATGCAGGCTCTAGCGGATACTCTGCCCGGCCCCACAGACGGAGATTCCACCGAGAGATGGAGTCATTTTCGCGACACCATCTACAATACAGCACTATCAACATTTGGCAAGAAGCAAACTAAGTCAACCGACTGGTTTGAAGCACACTCTGAAGAGATGCTCCCAGTCCTGGAGATAAAGAGACATGCATTCTCGATGTATAAAACATCACCTTCAGAGAAAACACTGCAGGCATTGCGAACGGCCAGAAATAGAGTACAACAGATGGCAAGAAGATGTGCGAACAGGTACTGGCTACAGCTCTCTGCTCAAATTCAAACTTGTGCAGACACTGGAAATATAAGAGGAATGTATGAGGGCATCAAGCAAGCTGTCGGTCCATCAAAAAATAAGATGGCCCCTTTACGATCAACTGAGGGGGTAATCATAAAAGATCGAGCGAAACAAATGGATCGCTGGGTAGAACACTACTCAGAGCTATACTCAGTGGATAACACTGTCAGCGAAGAAGCTCTGGAAGCCATCGATCAACAGTCCGCCATGCATGCCTTGGATAACGAACCTTGCCTCACAGAAATCAGCGAAGCACTAGACTCTCTCAAATCCGGCAAGGCACCTGGAAAAGATAGTATTCCACCTGAAATTTTAAAATGTAGCAAAGAAACAATCATCCCAGAACTGTATGCAATATTACAGCTCTGCTGGAGAGAAAAATCAATACCACAAGATATGAAAGACGCAAACATCGTTACCCTTTATAAAAACAAAGGCGACAGAAGCGACTGCAACAACTATCGCGGCATTTCCCTTCTCAGCATTACAGGCAAGATTTTTGCCAGAGTAATCCTTAAAAGATTACACATTCTTGCTGAAAGAATCTACCCCGAATCGCAGTGCGGATTTAGACCCAACAGGTCCACCATCGATATGATTTTCTCACTCCGGCAGCTCCAAGAGAAGTGCAGAGAACAGAGGAAGCCATTATATATAGCCTTCATCGACCTCACAAAGGCATTTGACCTCGTGAGCAGAAGCGGCCTTTTTAAGGTCCTTGAAAAGGTTGGATGTCCACCCACCCTTCTTAGTCTCGTGAAATCATTCCACGAAAACATGCAGGGGACCATTTTATTTGACGGCTCAACATCCCAGTCATTCAGCATCAGCAGCGGAGTAAAGCAGGGATGCGTGCTTGCTCCTACACTCTTTGGTATCTTCTTTGCTGTTCTCTTAAGGCAAGCATTTGGGACTGCCACTGAAGGCATATACCTCCACACAAGATCTGATGGCAAACTTTTTAACCCATCAAGACTCAAGGCAAAGACCAAAATAAGACCAAGATGCGTAAGAGAACTACTTTTTGCAGATGATGCAGCACTGACTACTCATACAGCAGAAGATCTCCAAAGGCTCATCGATCGTTTTGCAGCTGCGTGCAAAGACTTTGGGCTCACCATTAGCCTAAATAAAACACAGGTGATGGAACAAGATGCTGATGCGCCTCCGTCAATCAAAATCTCTAATTATGAATTGAAAGTCGTCCACGATTTTGTGTATCTGGGATCGACAATATCAGATAATCTTTCATTAGAGACAGAAATCGACAGACGCATTGGAAAGGCAGCCACAACATTTTCCAGGCTAGCTAAAAGAGTTTGGGAGAATAATAGACTAACAGAGCGTACAAAAGCTCAAGTATATAAAGCTTGTGTTGTTAGCACACTACTCTACGGGTCTGAATCCTGGACCCTGTACTCAAGACAGGAAAGGAAGTTGAATTCCTTCCACATAAGATGTCTGAGACGTATCCTGGGCATAACATGGAAAGACCACATAACAAACAAACAGGTGCTTGAAAGAGCAGATATTACCACAGTGCACACCCTCCTCAAGCAGAGACGCCTCCGGTGGTTGGGCCACGTATCTCGAATGGAGGACGAACGTATTCCCAAAGATCTCCTTTACGGAGAACTAGCCACAGGAAAGAGGCCAACCGGAAGACCCCAAATGCGATATAGGGATGTGTGTAAACAAGATATGAAAACCATTGGAATAGATCCAGACACGTGGGAGAGAGTTGCAACAGACAGATGCTCCTGGAGAAGAGATGTACGAAACGGACTGGTGCTCTTTGAGCGCAATCAGATCCAAAAAACTGAGGAGAGACGGCACAGGCTCAAAGAGCAGTCACTTACTGCGAGACTTGCCTCGTCTCACAGATGCGGAAACTGTGACAGAGATTGTCATTCTCGAATTGGACTATACAGTCACCAGCGGTGCTGCCAGGCACCTCCCAAGCGGCACAACTCTATAGTCCTTCAGGACTGAAAGAGGCCTACTACTACTACTACTAGATTTAAAAAGCAGCTTCTCGCTTCAGTTTTTTTTTCCTATAGCTGACCATGCCCGAATGGGTCTTTTGACTCAATTATTTGGGTCTTTTTGGCTCAGATCAAAGAGTAGTATTGCCAGATACTTCCTTCGCTCTGGCTGCACTGTTCACTAATGTTCGCATTTCGGTGTGAATATTGGTGGCCCCTTCGGGGGCAAAGGCTAATATCCGGGGTAGGGGCCCATTCCCTCGCGTCCTCATATTGGCCTACCCCGTACACCCACACACACACACGCGCACACACACACTGGGACTCGAACTCAGTTGCCCGGCGACTAGTTGGTCTGCTTATCTACATAAGTATTCCGCATGCCCGGGGCTTGCCTCGGTGTCTTTGAATGGTCTCGGAAGCGGTCGGCGGAGGTACCTGTTCGCGCCCGCCCTCTCGCCCCAGGGTCCAGAAGTGACAACAGGAAGTAGTCAACCGGAAGTATTCACCCAGACCCAAGAAAATACCCGCCAATATTTTGAAAATGCGGTCCGTTTTCGATGTGGTCCGCTGGTGGCGGGATAACATTCATATAAGGAAATACGACTTCCGGCCCCCCGGGATGGCCCACAAAATATAATTAGTTTAGACGTCCCTTACTACTAACGTATGCCATGGGAGCGAAAACTGTGATACTTGTACGCACTATGTTGATACTGCCGGTGGACATTAATAAATGTCATTAGACTACATACGACGTTTAGTATTTTCATGAATGTACGTAGAAGAGGCCGGCTTCGTGGCTTAGAGGTTATGACTTTTCTCCGTAATCTCGTATACTCTCGTCGGTAACGTGATGGCGGTGAGAATCAGCAGTGGTTGGAATCGCATCGGTAATTTACGGGGTATGTGAGCCGGCCGCTCAGAAAGCAATGGCAAACTACTGAGCGTAATCTTGCCAAGAAATCAACATACAGCTGAAAGACGCTGGTGGTAAAGGATATGCACACACAAAAAAAATGCAGAAGAGATTCACTGTGGCGGGTGAAATGCCGGTTGGTTTATACAAGTATGCGTCTATCTAGCGCCACGTGCTAACTCCGTGCGGAAATGTATCTATTACTTCACTTACTACATCAAACCATTCAGTCCATAGTTGCTCGGATCCCCTCCTCAGTATCCCCCTCAGCATGTAGCAGCAGAAGAGTTCTGTGTTGACCTACTATTCTTCTTGCCTCGCCTGCCTAACGCTCTCGTTTGGCATCACCTCTTGTGACCCTAGGTGCTCTTAACATTTCACACATCCACAGAAGGCTCCTTCTTTGATAGGTACATGTGTTAGGGTGTTGACAATACGGTAATTCAGAGAGATACATCTCACGGTTGCCTTTTGAACTCAAGCCTTGCTATTACACGCTACGTCTAGCAGCACTGGGCTGATTTTTGCGTGTGGATTAGCTTTCCCTACTACAAGTGTCTCAATTTTTGGACACATTATGAGAAGAAATTTGTTGGGGGGGGGGGAACAAGGGAAAGGCAGTGAAGTAACTACCTGGATGATTTGGCCACTTGGTATGGTTTAGACAAGAGCACAGGGCTGATCTAAACTAGTGATCGTGTGAGATGCGAAACATGACCGCCCACGCTTATTGGCATGGCACATGATGATGATGAGGCAAACCCGGGGAAACGACGGTGGGAGATAAACATTATAGACCATTGAGTGAATTGAAAATAAAAAGACGGTGGCGTTCATACAAGAGACAACATTGCAGTTACACACACATTTCAAGCGAACGAAAGAAGAAATTACAGTTGTAACATTGTTTGTTATATTACCATTGTAAAGTTGTTTGTTATATTACCATTGTATCATGTATCATCATATTATATCACCATTGCAAAATTTGTTGTTATATTACCATTGTAAGATTGTTAGTTATATTTGCCTTAGTTATATTTAGTTATATATTTTAAGAATATATATTAAGAAAAATTTTCAGAATCGTCCATTAGCCTTCGCAATGAAACCCCAACCACTCCGTCTGTTTCTCACCACTGACCCATCAGTATAGATCACCATGTCACCTTGATGTGTGTTACTCTGTATCAGTTGTTGCACCTCAAACTTTGTGCGGCCTCCTGCCCATTCTCTGCACTCACGACCCAGTGTTACTATTATATTGTGCCAGTCCATCATGTCTTCCGATACTTCAACCCACTCTTTTTTACCATCGATGATCCACTGGCCCCATACGACAAGAATGTCTCGACTGAGCATATCACAATTAGTCCAGCTAATTTGAAAGGCAACGATTTCGCGCTAGTAGAAGATATTACCATATGGAAATATTTCACTGTTTGTATTGTTTTGTATTATTATCATCATCATCATCATCAACCTCTTCCACTTCTGCCGTCAAGCGTCGTGGGGAGGAATAATTTGCGTTCCAGTGCCCGGTGGACGGCACTGGATAGTGTCATTCCGTGAGGTTGTACAATGTCTCTGATGTCGTCAATCCATTTTCTTCTTGGACGTCCTCGTGGTCTCGTTGCAGATGATCTTTGATGTAAGGCCAGTGATGGTAGTTGTTGATGTTGCATTCTAATGACATGGCCAAACCACTTGATCTTCTGTCTGTCAATAAATGTGGCACAAGGTGTTGATCCTACAGTCTGTCTGATAGTAGCATTTCTTACTCGGTCTCGGATTGTTAAGTTGGCAGCTCTCCTCAGGCATCTCATTTCGCAGGTGTTGATTTTGCGAAGGTGTAATTTGGATAAAGTCCAGGTTTGAGATTGGTAGCATAGGGTTGGTGTGAATATGCTGTTTATTATCTGTCGTTTTGCGGACATGGATATGTTTGGATGTTTCAGTAAGGGTGATAGTTGATATGTAAGTGCACTAGCTTTTTGACATCTGATGTCAATTTCTCTGTCCAATCTGCCATCTTCTGTGATCATACTTCCAAGGTATTTGAATTCTTTAACTTGTTTCAGAGGTGTGTTATTTATCTGTATATTTAGTGGGCCTGGCGATCTGCTAACTTGCATTACTTCGGTTTTGGTTGTGTTTATACTCATATTGTATCTGCTGCAGGCTGAACTCAGATTAGTAATATGATTTTGTAGTCTGCCCTCATCGCTGTAAAACAGGCACTGATCATCTGCAAATAGAAGTTCATTTATTCCCTGTGGTTCAGTTGTTTCATCTGGAGTAAAGAGTTCTAAATTTTCTGAATCTGGTCTGTCGAGACTTGCTTCTTTGGAAATTCTGTCCATGTAGATATTGAATAGATATTGAATTGTATTATTATATCAAAGGAAAATCTGTTACTGCGCTTCCAACAGGACAATGTCTTGTGAAAGCAGTGTTGTTTCAGAGAAGCTGAGTCGCAAAGATAACTTATCACAAACATCAGAAAGAAGCAGTCACAATTTATTTGGCCACATTATAAGAAGACAAAAACTGGAACATGTTGTGACAACCGAAAAGATTTGTGGAAAGAGAGGTAGATGGATACAGCGTGAGAAGATTCTTGATAGTCTTATGTCATGGTACGGAAGGGAGTCAACAAACGAATTGATCCCTGTTGTCGGGGATCGCAATTTGTAGAAATACATGATCGCAAAGCCAGCCGACAAGGCACTGGATGATGATGGTGATGATTGTTTCAGGTTAATGCATTCTCGTAGAGTTGTTGGTGGACTGAAATTGACTTAGTCATATATCGGGTGGAGAGTGCTGCTGAACAGACGGGGTATCCATGTATGGAAAAACGGAGTATCCATCTCTGGAAAGACGGTATCCATATCTGGAAAGACGAAGTTAACATCTCTGGAAGGCCATTGTATACATCTCTATTAAGACGGAGTATCCATCCATCATGTGCCATGCCGGTAAGCGTGGGCGGTCATCTTCTGCCATCTCACTCGATCAACAGAGTCGTGGATCAGTTCCGTGTTTCTGTCTCGACCATGCCACAAGGCCAAGCCATCCAGATACTTGTTTCTAGGTCTTCCCCTTGGTCTGTTCCCCTCGATCTTACCAGTTGTCACCAAGTTCTCCAAATCATTTCTTCTCATAACATGCCCAAAAAATTGTGACTGTCTACGTCTAATGTCTCTGATCAGTTTACGATCTTCATTTGTTTCTTGAAGGACTTGTTCATTGGTCTTTCTGGCTGTCCATGGTATTCTTTGCATTTTCCTCAGAAACCACATTTCTACAGCCATCAGATGTTTTTCAGCCTGGCTGCTCATTGTCCAAGTTTCACATCCATATAAAAGTACAGGTTCTATGTAGCATCTCAACACTCTTTTTCTCGTTTAAATTGACATCTTTTTATTGGTCAGTATGTTTTTCATCTTGCTAAAGGCTACTTTTGCCATGGCGATCCTTGTTCTAATCTCTTCAAGGCATCTCCCATCAGATGTTATTACTGTTCCGAGATAATTGTACCTATTGACTTGTTGAAGAATATTCCCATTTACTTGTATATTACACTGTGGTATTTCGTTCTTCCTAGTGACGACCATAATCTGTGTCTTTTTACAATTTAATTCTAACCCTAGTTGTTCACTGTGTGTCACAATCGCATCTACTAAATTTTGCAGGTCCTGTTCATTGTCTGCAATCAAGACTGTATCATCTGCATATCTAATGTTATTGATGCATCGTCCCCCAATGTTGATTCCTTCCACATTTTCAATATTTCTGAAAATATTTTCACTGTACAGGGAAAACAGATCTGGAGACATTACACATCCCTGTCTCACACCTCTCTTAATAGGCTGATATTGGCTTACTTCATTATCAACTCTTATGGCAGCTTGTTGTTTCCAATATATGATTTTTACAAGTCTAAGGTCTTTCCCATCAATTTGTAGATCTTCAAGCATCCTTATCATGTTGACATGTCTCACTTTATCAAAAGCCTTTGTGTAGTCAATAAAGCAAAGGTGTAGATCTTTGTTTACTTCTATAGAACGTTCGATTACGGTTCTCAGTATATACACAGCATTTACTGTACCCTTGCCTACTACAAACCCACATTGTTCTTCTCCTATTTCAGGTTCAGGAGTATCCATATCTACAAAGACGAAGTATCCATATCTGGAAAGACGGTATCCATACCTGGAAAGACGGTATCCATACCTGGAAAGGAGGAGTATCCATCTCTGTAAAGACGGAGTCCATCTCTGGAAAGACGGAGTCCATATCTGTAAAGACGAAGTCCATATCTGGCGGAATATCCACATCCGGAAAGACGGTATCCATATCTGGAAAGACGGGGTATTCACATCTGGAAAGATTGTATCACTATCTGGAAAGACGAAGTATTCATCTCTGTCATTTGTCGTCCCTGGGGGGAAAGAAGAATCAACAAGCACACCTTTCAAATTCCCTTTTCTCAGTTTTGGTCTACCGCCGGACCTTTGTCTACACACCCCCCGTTTCGTCTAATGATCTCTCTCTCTCTCTCTCTCTCTCTCTCTCTCTCTCTCTCTCTCTCTCTCTATTGTCTATATCCATCTTCTTATCACCAAAAAATACCCCTCTACTTATTCCTCCAGAACATACCCACACAACACTTTCCTTCGACAAATAATAAATTATTTAATGAAGAAAGTTATGTCAGGTGTGTGTGTGCGTGTGTGTGTGTGTGTGTGTGTGTGTGTAGTGTATGTGTATAGAAATCTGTGGTGTAGTCTATCGTGTATGCGAGACAGGACTATTCAGTATCGGATCAGCATCACAGTTCTCATCATGCTACGGCCATACAACTTCACAATAGCACAAAACTGGAAGGAGCTCACCAGATGATGTGTCTCTCAGACCGATTTTTGACTTATTCCAATATATCCTGGAACGTTTGAAAAGTCTAGTCACCACTGAGTGATTTGGTTAGTTCGTGTCATTTATGTCTACACAGATGACAAACCGGTATTTAATATAGTCCATTGATGAACGAATACCAACACTGTCCAAACAAAAGTATATCTCCGACACATTGCTGTCGGTCTATCAACGTAATGTTCATGTAATCCGGGAAAATGTTATTGATTTATAATCTGTCCCTTTCTATACTGCTTAGGGTACATGTTGTTGTTAATAATTCCGTGGTTGGTTGGAATACATTCACTGATCTATGTCACAGAATGATGATAGTTTAGTGATTCCCAGATAAATTAAATGTAACATTAATGGCAATATAGGAGAAGGGTTAACAATCGAGTCGTTCAATCTGAGAGAAGGATAAATGGAAGGTTATTGACGGATACAAAAATAGGATACAGGTGTTCGCAAAGGTCATTGCCTGACGATCTGATCGGACGGACACGGGAACCGGGGAGATCGCGTTGTGGAAAAATGAACGGAGAAAAGCGATCAACGGGGTCGGATGCTTTGAAATATTAGCGTACGGGGAACCCAGGGAAACAACGTAAGCACGGAAAGAAACGAGCAACTAACCACTACGTGATTTCACCGCCTTTTGATGTGCAGGATACGTCAAGAGACGAGTGTTGATTGTAGATCAAACAATCAACGGGAGACTTGGACACTCGGTATAAATTGGTAGAAAAGTGGTTTTGTATTTAGTGTGCTACCAAACTGGACGGAAAGCTGGATTTATGTGTCCTGTAAATGAAAAGAAATATCCTCCCTTACAATGGGATAGAGTGCTTATGTGCGGATAAATTTCGATTCTGGGACTTACATTAATTCTATATATATATAAGGTAAAACTAACCTTAGAGGAATAGTTAGCATAGGGAAATATGTGTTTGTGCTTAGGGTTTACTATTGCTTTCTATTAGTGATTAGTTTAGACTGTAGTGCACTCATCTGTCTTATGTCTGAGTGTTCTTCGGAGGCTTCTCATTATGGCCGGAGAAAGACACTCACATAAGAAGTAGTTTAAAGCAGACTCATATCACCTGATTGTATTATCCCACAGGTTTCAGTTATATTCCTGACCTGTAAAGATCGTAAAGTCACAGGTGCAGTGAAAGTATGTCACTATAGCAAATTCAACCTAAACAGTCTATAAGAGTGGGTGACATAACGAATGGCAAGAAACAGGTTTTTGTGAACCCCAGTGAAAGAACTTTACGTTATAAAAGCAGAGTAATAGGGAAAAATATGTTGCAATTAGGTAATCACCTAAAAGAAACATTGAAGAACACGAGGACATTTACCATAGAAATAGACATTTATATAAAGTGGTGATGTGTATTCAGTGGTGGAATATACTACCTTCCAAAACAGGACATATCTGAACTTCAGTGACTTACCTTTATTGGATTATATTTCTGGTGATAAGACAGTGACAATTGTTTTTTCAAGAATTGGATTAAGTCCAGACTCAAGCTGAACGGAGCATCCAGGGTGAGAACGTTCCAATTCTATGTGTGATGTCCGATGTTTTGGCCGTTTGACTATGCACTCACATTAGCAGACACTAATCAACTACAGATACACATTCAATACATACAACTGACATAGTTTTCAACAATAAACAGGTTATTAATTGTTGGAGGAAACTGTTGTCAGGGTATGTTATGAAGGAGAGAGAGAGAGAGAGAAAGAGAGAGATATAGTGTATGAAAGACAGAAGGGAGGATTGTAGACAAAAGTCATTCAATAATTCCAATATCAGAGGGATATTAAAGATGTGCTTGTCGAGTCCACTTTCCTCCAGGGACGGCAAGCTACAATCAGTCTCTCTGCTAGTGATTTATTTCTTATGCTCAATTTAGCTCATGATTTGTCTGACCTTCTTTGAGAAACAGGGGTCAAAGCTTGATGTCAGTTAGCACTGCACTAGAGTATTGCCATTTTTCTTCTTCTCAGAATGGTAGGTGCTTTCACTTTCAAGTGGAACCTGTCGAAGAGATAACACCAGGTGATATCAACCCGACTCAGACTCATTATATGTGAGTGTAGGCCTAAGGCCGTACTCAGACTGTAACATCTATATTTTCATAGAACTAAACTCTGACATAAGACAGAGGAGTTCATCACATTACCTTAGACTAGGTAAAAGAAGGAAAAGCCAAAGGAAAAGCAAAGACACCCCAGTAGACACCCCTACCAGAATATCCTAGGATAGACCTATCCTGTATCTCCCCACCCTTTATCCATCTTGCTGACTACCTTCTCATGTCATTGCTCTTACCCTACCGAGTGCAATGACACACCACTGAACACAGCCTAAGTCACGCCTCAACCTAATGCTGCCGACACTCTTATTCTACGGTCACACACGCAAGTTCACTATGCTCGATTACTAATCTATATCCATATAATCACCTTATTTAACCTATTTCAGTCCTAGAATTAAACCACCAAGTCACATCAAGGACATATGCCTGTCGCCTTTAAACGACACTAGACATCGTGATTTGTATTTCTTATTCGGCACATAAATAAATCCACACTCCTGCCGGTGTTAATCCAACATGTATACTGAGTTTTAAAACGTTATATTCAGACAGACTAGAATTTTGCCTGTCTGACGTCACTGGTTTTTCCCCCTACCAAGTAACCTCTGCTCTTCTCTCGTCTTTTGATCCCCGTACACAAACATGCCGACAATCTCCTTTGATATAGACAAATCTCCGTGGATATCGTTTTTCCGTTGCTCACGGGAACTACGTTCACCGTATTTCAAAGAGTTCCGGTCGTGTTTGATCGGGACCCGTTCTCCGTGTTCACAGAGTTCCGATCGTCTTTGATCGGGGCCCGGTTCTCACAGCAACAAAATAGTAGCGGTCTAGACCGATGGTCCCGGCCTTTGATTCTTAGGGTCGAAAACCTCCAGCCATTTAGTGACATAGGTCCCCTCTTAAGAGAGTTGACGGCGTCGACTCCAACTCCCTGGAGGTTCGATCCTGATGTTCTCCACCAACCTACTACCCTTCCTCAGGAGCTAGGTGTCTAGACAGGAAATCAGCGGCTACATTCTCTCCACCAGGAATATACTCTACCGTGAAGTAGTACGGCTGCAACAGCAACGAACACCGCATCAAATTGCGTTGAGCTTCTGAGAGGTGGCTAGGAACATCAAGGGTTGATGATCCGATTGGACCCTAAACTGAACTCCATACAAATATGGCTGGAATTTTTGCACGGCCCATACGAGTGACAAGCATTCTCTCTCGACTGTCGAATAATTCTTTTCAGCCGGGAGAAGTTTCTTACTGGCGTATGCCACTGGTTTCAAAACCGAATCGTCCTCTCTCCCTTCTTGTAACAAGGCTGCCCCAATTCCAATACCACTCGCATCTGTTCTTAGCACAAAGGGTTTTGAAAGGTCTGGGAGCTGTAGAACTGGTTTATTCACCAATGCCTCCTTCAACTGACTGTAGGCACCCTCGCATTCTGGCGTCCATACAATTGTATCTGGGAATCCCTTTTTCAAGGTTTCCGTTAACGGATTTCCCAGTTCGGTGAAATGCGGGATGAACTTCTGATAAAACCCGCACAACGGTAGGAAGGATCTCACATCTTTCTTCGTTTTTGGCCTTGGAGCTCGTCTGACCTTTTCTAGGTTCTTCTCCTCTGGAACAATTTTTCCTGGAGCGATGGTATGACCTAGAAATTCAAGAGTTTGGTAACCAACCATGCACTTGGTTGGGCGCGCGGTAAGCCCTGCCTCCCGAAGCCTATTGAATACTCTCTCCAAGGACCACAAATGGTCATCTAAGCTGTCACTGGCAATCAGTATATCATCCATGAACGGGGTAATGGACGGATCCCGTAGGGGATATAACAAGGTCCCCATCATGCGAGTAAACAGACTAGGCGTGTTGCTGAGTCCAAAGGGCATTACGTTGAACTCATAGTGTCCACTGGGAGTACTGAAGGCCAGCAGGGGTCGAACCCCCGGTTTGACCGGGATCTGATAATACCCCTTACTCAGATCTACTTTAGAGAAGTACTTAGCCTTATGGAGCCTAGCGAATAACTGGGTTGGATTCGGCAAAGTTTCCACCTGAAACTGGGTGTGACTATTCAAGAGTCTATAGTCTATACATAACCGGTGTTCTCCACTAGGTTTGCGTAATAACACCACCCCTGCATTATATGGGGATGTGGATGGCGCAATCACGTCATCCTCCAGCAGTTTCTGTATTTCCTCCTCCAAGGCTTTCTCGGTAGAAATGGCACTGGGTAGACTTTTTGGCGGACAGGATCTTGCGTGGTTAAGGTCATCTCGAACTCGACCAGATCTGTCCGTCCGGGTTTATCAGTCAAAATCTGCTTATGAGACTTGAGAACCTGAGCAATCTGTTCCCTCTCCTGAGGAGTCAGATCAATTTTCACCTGAACATCCCGATAGGTTTTCTGGTGCACTAGTGGATACTCCCTGCCCTAGTCTGGTCCTGTTTCAGTTTCCACTGCTACGGCCATTGCCATGAGATGGGCTGCTCCTTCACCGGTTCTCTCTTCGTATTTCCACAGGATATTAATATGGAAAATCTTCGAATTTCCCCGGGGCCGGATCTGATAGTTGGTTCTGGATACCACCCTTTCCACGTGAAATGGTCCCTGCCACCCTATCTCCAGTTTGTTGTTTCCCGTTGGGAGTAGCAACAAGACATTGTCTCCCACCTCAAGAGATCTGTCCCTAGACCTACGGTTGTAGTACGCCGCATGTCTCTATCTGGCCTTTCTCAAGTTTTGAGTCGCCAGAGCCCAGCTCGTGTGAAGTTTTTCCTTCAGTTCCTCCACGTATTTGTAAGGGGAAATCACTTCTTCTGACGTCCCATTCTCCGTCCAACTCCTCAGCAAGGCCTCCAATGGCCCTTTGATGGGACGACCAAACAGCAGAGTAGCTGGCGGTACTCCTGTTGAGCCATGAGGCACTTCCCGATAGGCGAAAAGTGCTGCTGGGATGTATTAATCCCACCTATCAGGTTTTTTTCTGTGCCAGTTTCCGGAGCATTGTCATCAACGTGCCGTTGAAACGCTCTATTTGAACATTAGCTCGAGGGTGGTAAGAGCTGGTATGTATATGGTTGGAGTGAAACACCCCAAAATCCTCCTCCATGAGTTTCCCACAAAACTGGGACACATTATCCGTCAGAATCTGATTAGGGAAGCCTAATCTGGTAAAGGCCTCCATCAGTGCGTCAGCCACTCGTTTCGAGTCAATGGTTGGCAATGGTATGGCTTCACCCCACATCGAACAGCAATCCACCATTGTGAGGATGTACATGTTCCTCTTCTTAGTCCTTGGAAGAGGACCCACTTTGTCAATGGCCACCCTCTCGAAGGAAGAGTTAATTATGGGCATTTCCCCCAGGACCACCGGTGCTGTCCAGTGTTTCTGTGCCACCCTCTGGCACTCGGGGCATGATTTTACATACCGACGCACATCTCCAGTCATTCCTGGCCAATAATAATGGCAGGAAATTCGCTGCATGCTTGCGGCCATACCCAAGTGTCCGCTGAACGAAATGGTATGCCCCATCTGAAGAATTTTTGAACGGTAGGCCTTCGGGACTACCAATTAACCGTGTAAGTTGTCTCCCTTTCCGGCTCTCCGATAGAGCAGCCGATTCTTCATGTAGTACTGTCCTCGTTTTGGTGGGTCAGCACTTTTCTGCAGCTTCCTATAGCAAGGATGTAGGGTTGTATCCTCACTCTGGGCAGTTCACAACTCCCCCGGCATTGGGTTTGAGACCATTGCGTCTGCCTGATCAGTTCCCGTCTGAGTGCGTGTTTGCATAGCTCCCATGTGGATTGGTTCCTTGGGCATTCCCAGAAAGACATACCGGTAATCGAGGATGACGGGAAATATGGGATCAGTCAATACCGCAGCCCTGATGGTGCCGGTGACATATCTTGACCGAATCTCCACCTGAGCGATTGGTAACTTCATGGCCACAGCACTCTTTGTCGCAGGCTGTATTTCCATGGTCTCACCTGTGAGTTGTACTGGGTGTACCAGATCGGCAGAAATCACAGCTTCTCCGCTCAGGCCAGTATCATATAAACAGTTGACTTGATTTGCAGTCCTTCGTATTGGGAGAGTGCGACTTACAAATCGAACACCACTTCTCAGTCTACGGTCGTTTTGGTGGAGAATTCGAGGTGCTCTTGCTTCCTTCCTTCATCTTCTCCGAACTCTCCATTAAAGTCTTCACATAAGGTTCCACTTTTTTGTATTCCGAGTTCTTGGATTTCTTTCGGTCCGGTTTTTCCTAACCTTTGGTGGTTTGCGTACTTGGTTCGCCAGCCTCCCCATGTACCTCCATGAATCTCTCCGCCAACTTATTCACCACATCAATCCGTTCCACCCCTTGTTCTCCCAAGAATGTTCTGAGGGTTTCGACATTTGCTTTCGCATCTGGTCGACTATCATCAGCTCTTCCAGACTCTCATAGTCCCTCGTGAACCCTGCCAAATCCGTCCATTTTTGGAGATATGATTTTAGGCGCATACTGTAGGCGACGAATAGCTCTCACCTCGCGACCGACATGGACTCGAAGCGTTGTAAATACTGGTCTATATTTTTTTCTTTGCTTTCATCATAGACGGCCAAAGGAAACTTCATGGCATGGTAACCATGTCCACTCATGTTGGGTGAACCATGGGAAGAGGATCCGTTTCTCCCTTAGTTTGTGCCTTGATCTCAAGCTCCCGCATCCGGTACTCATGCTCTCTTTTCTGAGCTTCTTATTCAGCTTCCCATTTCCTAGTAGCTTGTTCAGCTTCAAGTCTCTTGGCAGCTTGTTCAGCCTCAAGATCCAGCCTTTTAGTGGCCTGCGCCGCCTCTATTCTTTTGGTCTCCAACTCCATTTTCTTAGCTCTAACTCGGCCTTTCGATCTTCTCTCTCTGCCAGACGAAACTTTCTTTCCACCCCTTGTATATACTCTGATAGACCGGACCGGACAAGCCCATTCCTTCACCCTTTGCCCTCAGTTCTGCCATATCTAGTTTAGGAGTGGCCATATTTTAAGAAGGTGAGTCACCAACTTGAGAATAAAAACCCCAAAGCAATATGTAGATACATAATATCAAATATATATATATATATATATATATATATATATATATATATATATATATATATATATATATATATATATGACACCACACAGTACACCACAAACAATCTCTCACTGACCAGAGTAGATTAGGACCAAGACCTATGTAGACTTGTAAAGTGTGAACAGATATGTACTGTGTCTTAACACCTATCCACATTCACCCTAGCTGGATCTTTACCTTTCCCTGTAATGTCCTCAACATTAATATAATGTCACCAACACTAATGTAATGTCACCATCCCGTGTAATGTCACCATCCCGTGGAAGTGCCCCCATAAAATGTCACTTGTCGTCCCTGGGGGGAAAGAAGAATCAACAAGCACACCTTTTAAATTCTCTTTTCTCAGTTTTGGTCTACTGCCGGACCTTTGACTACACACCCCCCGTTTCGTCTAATGATCTCTCTCTCTCTCTCTCTCTCTCTCTCTCTCTCTCTCTCTCTCTCTCTCTCTCTCTCTCTCTCTCTCTTCTTATCACCAGAAAATACCCCTCTACTTATTCCCCCAGAACATACCCACACAACACTATCCTTCGACAAATAATAAATTATTTAATGAAGAAAGTTATGTCAGGTGTGTGTGTGCGCGTGTGTGTGTGTGTGTGTGTGTGTGTGTAGTGTATGTGTATAGAAATCTGTGGTGTAGTCTATCGTGTATGTGAGACAGGACTATTCAGTCTAGGATCAGCATCACAGTTCTCATCATGCTAAGGCCATAACTTCACAATAGCACAAAACTGGAAGGAGCTCACCAGATGATGTGTCTCTCAGACCGATTTTTGACTTATTCCAATATATTCTGGAACGTTTGAAAAGTCTAGTCACCACTGAGTGATTTGGTTAGTTCGTGTCATTTATGTCTACACAGATGACAAACCGGTATTTAATATAGTCCATTGATGAACGAATACCAACACTGTCCAAACAAAAGTATATCTCCGACACACTGCTGTCGGTCTATCAACGTAATGTTCATGTAATCCGGGAAAATGTTATTGATTTATAATCTGTCCCTTTCTATACTGCTTAGGGTACATGTTGTTGTTAATAATTCCGTGGTTGGTTGGAATACATTCACTGATCAGTCTCTCTTCTGGTGATTTATTTCTTATGCTCAATTTAGCTCATGATTTGTCTGACCTTCTTTGAGAAACAGGGGTCAAAGCTTGATGTCAGTTAGCACTGCACTAGAGTATTGCCATTTTTCTTCTTCTCAGAATGGTAGGTGCTTTCACTTTCAAGTGGAACCTGTTGAAGAGATAACACCAGGTGATATCAACCCGACTCAGACTCATTATACGTGAGTGTAGGCCTAAGGCCGTACTCAGACTGTAACATCTATATTTTCATAGAACTAAACTCTGGCATAAGACAGAGGAGTTCATCACATTACCTTAGACTAGGTAAAAGAAGGAAAAGCCAAAGGAAAAGCACAGAAACCCCAGTAGACACCCATACCAGAATATCCTAGCATAGACCTATCCTATATCTCCACACCCTTTATCCATCTTGCTGACTACCTTCTCATGTCATTGCTCTTACCCTACCGAGTGCAATGACACACCACTCGACACAACCTAAGTCACGCTTCAGCCTAATGCTGCCGACACTCTTATTCTACGGTCACACACGCAAGTTCACTATGCTCGATTACTAATCTATTTCCATATAATCACCTTATTTAACCTATTTCAGTCCTAGAATTAAACCACCAAGTCACATCAAGGAAAAATGCCTGTCGCCTTTAAACGACATTAGACATCGTGATTTGTATTGAACTAAGTTCATCGTATTTCAAAGAGTTCCGATTGTGTTTGATCGGGACCCTTTCTCCGTGTTCACAGAGTTCCTAACGTGTTTGATCGGGGCCCCGTTCTCACAACAAAAAAAATTGTAGCGGTCTAGACCGATGGTCCCGGCATTTGATCCTTAGGGTCTACGACCTCCAGCCATTTCGTGACAATCTCTGTAAAGACGGTTTCCATATCTGGAAATACGGATTATCCATTTCTGTAAAGACGATATCCATATCTGGAAAGACGGAGGATCCATCTCTGGAAAGACGCAGTATCCATCTCTGGAAAAACGAAGTATCCGCCTTTGGAAATACGGAATATCCGCCTGTGGAAAGACGGAATATCCGCCTGTGGAAAGACGGAGTATCCATCTCTGTAAAGGCGGAGTATCCATCTTTGGAAAGACTGGCCCAGGGGCGAGTGGGTAAAGCTTTTGGACGACACTCAAAGCTTAGAGAAAAAGTAGACGGACTTTAATTAACTCGCTACTCGAATAATCAGCATGGGAAATAACTTTTTAGACGAAGATTTCTCGTCCGTTTTTGTTTTTCCTTATTGTTTTGTTTTTCGTGCTTGTTGATAAAGACGTTGGTCGAAACATTTGTCTCTATCTGCGTCTTTTTCTTTCGTCGATTTCCTAGTCATATTTTATGTTTTTATTCGGATTTTGTTCCTTTACTTCTACTAACCTGTAAGCTGTGTATTTGTTGATGTATTGAGATAGTTCATTAGCCTCTTGTACTTTTCAGCATGTTACTTCTTATGCCACGCCTGTTCTCTATTGTTTCCTGTTGTATTTTCCACGTGACTAATTTTGGTAAATCAATATCAATGTAGGGAGTCTCCGTGACGACGTGGTCAAGACGTCTGCCTCGAGCTCCGAATGTTATGGGTTCGATTCCGGGCCATGTCTTGCAGTTCACGAGTGTATTCTTCGCGGAGACTCCTGAGAGTCGTCGCTGGAGCTTCGGAGTTCGTGCTTCGTGCGACGCTTTCGGCAGGCCACTCTGCAGAAAGAGACCCAGCCATATGGGATAAAACCCGGTGCAATGAGTTCGATCCTCCCAATGTTTAAGAAATGTTTTTTTAAGTATCTATGTAGTATACGAGGGCAACATCTCAAACTCTGATATCAATCCACACCAGGGCAATATACCCTCAAATTGTGGTTACCTTATGTGACGAGTGAGCCTGAAGAGATTTGTGTCGACGGAGTTTGACACAAGGGGGAGGGGGGAGAACAATGATAGATGTGTTGGCACAGTAACACAAAAGAGGACAAGCGGAAGTCAGGTTCTTATCGAGGAATATGATTCCTTTCTCAATCCTACGCGACACATGATGATGATGATGATGATTATGATGATGTTGTTAATGATGATGATGATGATGTTGATGATGATGATGATGATGGTGGTGCTAGTGATGGTGGTGGTGGTGGTGATGGTGATGTTTCTTCTTCTTCTTCTTCTTCTTCTTCTTCTTCTTCTTCTTCTTCTTCTTCTTCTTCTTCTTCTTCTTCTTCTTCTTCTTCTTCTTCTTCTTCTTCTTCTTCTTCTTCTTCTTCTTTTACTTCTTCTACTTTTTGTTCGCTCGCTGAAACTAAAGCGTAGTCCTTACACACTGTTTGTAGTAGTAGAGGACTGAGTTTTGCGTGTGGGCTTGCTTTCCCTTTTACCGGTGTCCCTCGCCATTCAAGCGAGCCCACTCCGACTTCAGAGGTACTTGCAATTAACGTCCCCAAGTAAAGGACGGAGGTATCTCACCTCCACTTATGTGAGGTGAGAAACGGCTAGGATCGCACAGCTGAGGGACATGGTCTAGAGGCGTTTGGCCTTAACCCCCAGTAGATAGCCGTAGGATGCGCTTCTGAAACAGTCATGTATAGTAGGCTTAATATCTCACTGCCAGTATATAGTGAGTTATCGACCAGTCCCTCGACCAATCCGACGGTAATGCTATGAGGCGTTCATCCATATCCCTCGGCTGAGAGCCTTATAGTTTTATGTTTCTAGATCAAAAACGCCTTATTTGGTTTTGAACTAATAAAAGCGTTCTTTCCTTATAGTTTTATGTTTCTAGATCAAAAACGCCTTTATGTTTCTAGATCAAAAACACCTGACATAGTAGGCTTTATATCTCACTGCCAGTGTGCAGTGAGTTATCAGCCAGCATCTCATATCCGAGGTTAATGACTTAGAGGCGTTCAGCCATATCCCTCGGCTGAGAGCCTTATAGTTTTGTTTCTAGATCAAAAACGCCTTTATGTTTCTAGATCAAAAACGCCTTATTTAGTTTTGAACTAATAAAAGCGCTCTTTCCGCGAGGGTTGGAGCTTGGTAAGCATGTATTAGCTCTAAAATTGCCACAGTTGCCACACAGAAGGATCGTGTCATCTAAGGAACATCAACTGATTTAATGAGCCATTCGCGGTTTCACCGTGAGACAGTGTGAACTTAGACATGCAGGACTGACCAAAAAGCTATACCAGCTTACTGACTGCAGGCCCACTACTCATCGAGAGAGAGAGAGAGAGAGAGAGAGAGAGAGAGAGAGAGAGAGAGAGAGAGAGAGAGAGAGAGAGAGAGAGAGAGTGGGCGCTTATCGAGACTTTGTCGAATGGTCGTACAAATTTGCTCTTTTGCCCGCTTAAACCACGACTTTAGCTACACGATGCGGTTACATTCTCGAAACGCCTGCCTCGCTAACTTGCGTTGGCTGGGAAGATCCCAATTTGGTGCACCTCACACAGCCATCCGAGACAATGAACGCTAGACGCGGGACTGATCTTGCGAACCAGACCAGCCCTCACGGTGATGATGATGATAATGCTAAAGTTTATTCCATTGGGAACACAAGTCACGTCGGATATAAACAATAACAAGTACGTTACTGATACTACGAAATCACAGTGTTTATGGTGATTTCGTACCATCGATAACAGACTTATCATTGTGTAATTCAACTGTCTGTTCTTTGGGCATGTAATGAGAAAAGAAACATTGAGAAACATTGATAATTGGAACAAGATCAGGTGATAATGATGGTGAAATGAACACTTTGAAATTCATTAAATGATTAAATGCCATGGGATGATAAATAGTCTTATTCACACTTCCAGTAACAGCCTTTGGATTAAAAATTAAATTATCGTTAAAATATCAATACATCAGTTTTCCCTTTACAACTTCCTTTAATTTGATATAGAATACAACACGTCTGCTACTATATTAACAACTGTTAGGTCATGACTGTGATACACCCTTACTTCCCAGTTTCCTCCATCCATTTTTGTTTGGTCAAAACCTACCTTTTTGTTTGACATTGAATCTGCTAACATTTATATTTTTGTGTGTCTGTTTTTTTTTTTTTTGTTTTTTTTTTTTTTACATTTTGAAGATAATGTGTCAATATATTCTTTTGTGCATCTGTTATGCCTTAATTATTATAAGAATTAAAACTACGCAAATAACTGTATTATATTTCATTGCAAGCAGTACAACTTGCAAATCCTCCATGGATGGGCATACAATTCACATACATGCGATATTACTGACAATCATTTCAAAAACAGCTACTGTTCTCTACATAGATCTTCCCTGGAACATTTCAAAGGCAATCTAAAAATCATAATGGTGAACGAAAACACATTTGGAGATGCATTGGGTGTCTGGTGCTAACTGCATATTTTTTATAGACCAATCACTTTACCACCCAATCTTCCTACCAGCTCTATGTTATCAATGCCAAACCTGGACAATGACAGAAAAAGAAAAGAAAAATCAGAACTGAAATGAGATTCCTGAGAAGAATACTCTATGTATCAAGAAGAAATCAGACCAGCAATGAAGAAATCAGGACTAAAGTGGGGGTTATAGCTGCACTAGGTTTTATTAGAAAGCAGCAAGTCAAATGGTTTGGCCATGCAAGTAGGTTACCAACTAACAGTATACCACAACAAGCAATGATGTACAGACCAGATGGAAGCAGAGGAAGTGGCTGACCACGTAAACGATGGACGCAGGGAATAACAGAGTCCATGGGAATATCGATACATGAAGCCCATAATCGGGCACTCTCCCGCTGTTTAAACTTCACCTCGACACCGCAAGGTACAAGAGGAACATGATGAGATGAGATGAGATGAGAATCAACGCTCGATGGATGACGTAATCAATATCACACCGACCACCTTTGCTTTCCGGGCATTCTCTGGTGGCCATTGTAGACGAAGTCAATCTGGAAACCCAGGTCCATTTTGAAAACAAAAATATGCCTCTGTGTGGATTCGAAATGATGACCGCCAGACTGGCAGTAGGTTTGCAAGCCAGTTTGCTGCCTTTACCTCCATACATGAATACAGCCTCACAAATAAGACACATGCTAGAGCAGCAGGTCTTTGAAATACAATTTTTGCTGTATCTTTTACCCCCTCTTTTTTCACTTCTGGTCGCTAACATAGCGGTTAGGCGTTGAACCGTTAAGGCCTGTGCCGTGTTTATGCTTGCAGCTACGGTTTGCAATCGCATTTTCCTCATGTTGGACTGGTAGTACATGGTTCCATCGCCCTGCTACTGAGTGAGTGCGTGGGCAACACTGTGAGCTGTGAAATTCGCGGGGAATGCTTTTACATCTGTCCTGTACAGTGACCTGCATGTTCGGAACAATGGCTACTGGCTGTTGCTGAATTGACTGAGTTGCCTTTTCGGTTCACGAGTGCATTTTTCAGGAGACTCCCAGGAGTCGGCGCTGAAGCTGCGGAGATCGTGCTTTATGCGACACTTTCGGCGGGTCCGAAAAGACCGAGTAATGTGAGAAAACCCGGGTTAATGAAGTCTTTCTGGTGACTGCCGAGTCCATCGAGGATGAACTGTGGTTTTCGTGGATTTATTTTGTGATGGCATTCTGGCGGCGGCATTATGCACAGTGTACCTGTGCGGGCTGTTGAATTGCCGAGACTCCTACCTATTCCACTTTTCACATTGGACAGTATTTTGTGTGATATTCACTGGCACAGGAACGGATCATAATGGGGATGGCCCGTTGCCGTGAAGTTGGAACCTCGACTAACTAACTAACTAACTAACTTTTACCCCCTCTTTAAAGTCACAATGGCAACAGAGGCAAATTGTTTGTGTTTATGTTTTTTTTTAAATTTAAATGTTGCGTATCTCTTATAGGACGTTGCTTTTCAAGGCATTCTCTGGTGACCATTGTAGACGAAGTCAATCTGGAAACTCAGGTCAATTTTTAAAACAAAAATATGCCTCTGTGTGGATTCGAAATGATGACCACCAGAGGGGGCTGAGTGGTCTTGAGGTATGGTGTCCGCCTCGAGTGCTGGAGGTCCCGGGTTCAGACCCCGGTGAGGACCGGGATTTATTTAAAAAATGCACCTGGACTTCCAGTAATAAAATTTCCCCTGGTCTCTGGGTAGTGAGATCGGACGCCCGTGTGTATTTTTGCGCACGTAAAAAATCCCTTGGCAGTTGGAAATCGAAAAAGAGTAGCCTAACGGCAAACCGGGCAAAAATTTCGAGTTAAAAATCTACCCAAAGCATTTCAGGATGCTCGCCGATGCAACGGAGTTCGTGCATTGAGCTGAGTTTATCCAGACTCAGGTTTGAGTTAGGAGGAAAACGGAGCACTTATGGGTTAAACCGTGTGCCGTGATTTTGATCCGTCGACTAAACTAAACTAAACTAAACTTATAGGACGTTGCGGTCAGCACCAGCATTTTTAAGCTGCTGTTGATGTACCAAGCAAGATTACGCTCAGTAGTTTGCCATTGCTTTCTGAGCCACCGGCTCACATACCCCTAAGTTACCAACACGGCGAGAACCGCTACCGATTCTCGCGCAGGTTATGTTACTCGCGAGAATATACAGAATTACGGAGAAAGACGTTAACCTCATGGCCAGGGAAGCCTGTTTATGTTTACTAATAAATTAAAAGAGGAATGTCTATTGCTCTTTAAAGACTATAACAACTGAATAAATTATGGAGTGGGACAGACAGAACTACAAAAATTAGATTTTTAAGAGCATGCATATTTCCCATTGCAACATACGCCTGTGAGACATGGACACTTACTAAACAAGCTGAATAGCGCATAAACGCCTTTGAATATAAATGTTATAGACGGGTTCTAAGAATATCCTGGATACAGAAAAGAACAAATGAATCCATACGAGAAGATCTGAATATTGAAGAAGTTGGCTACTAAAGATGATAAAACAAAGAAAATTTAAATATTTTGGTCACTTCAAACGCCATTAAAGTTTGGAGAGTACAATCATGGAGGGGTATATGCCTGGGAAGAGAGAAATAGGAAGGCCAAAGAGAAGATGGGTGCAGGATGTGGCGGATGATCTCCATATGGGTGTATCGTACGCGGGACATCTTGCTTATGATCGAGAGGTTTTCCGGAAGGTTGTTATGGGAGCGAGGTTCTGCAAAGGACATGCTACTGAATGAATGAATGAATGAAGCTCTGCATAGTACTTTAACAAACAGTATATGCTCTAAATAGAACTTTAGCATATATTGTATACTTTATATAGCACTAACACATTGTATGTTCTATACATATTTAAATACACACTATACGCTCTATATAGTACTTTAACACACAGTACAGGCTCTTTATAGCACTTTAACACACACTATAAGCTCTATTTAGAGTTAGCTGCATATCATTTACAGGACGTTGCAGTCAATCCCGGCATTTTAAGACTGTGATTCATGGGCAAATTTACGTTCAGTAGACTGGCATTGCTTTGTGAGCGACCGGTACTAATACCATTTTATTGAAACCAACGCAATGCGGTCTGCTGCCAAATCTCCCGCAACTATGTTTCGAACGCGATATGTGGGATTACGAATTGCGTCTGTAACTCCGACGCCATAAAACAGGCATAAGCTCTATAAAGCACTTTTACACACATTACACGCTCTATATAACACTTTAACACATAGTAAACGCTCTATATTACTCTCAGACACTTATTTGGAACACTGGGGTCGTAAAACCCGCGCCCGGGCTCAAACCCACCAACATCTTGGAGCAGCACCACCTCCCGCAGACTATGTACAGAGTAGGTCTGCAGTCTGGCAAACGTTCCAAGATGGCCCTGCATTCCCGCATATGTAAAGTTCCAGTAACCTCTTGCATACCCAGCTGATTTCCGAGCTTCTAGAAGGAAAACGAGCGACACAACACAGACCGCATGGCGATAGTTGTTCGGTACCAGGTCAGAAAGATAGTCTCTACACCAACCTCACTCGGATAATTGCTTGATCGTTTCTGGGCTCAAACGACCCTATTGTCAATACTCTACACTTTACAGTTGTTGTTGTTGTTGTTGTTGTTGTTGGTTTTCTTCTTCTTCTTCTTCTTCTTCTTCTTCTTCTTCTTCTTCTTCTTCTTCTTCTTCTTCTTCTTCTTCTTCTTCTTCTTCTTCTTCTTCTTCTTCTTCTTCTTCTTCTGCCCCTTCTTCTTCTCCTCCTTCTTCTTCTCCTCCTTCTTCTCCTTCTCCTTCTCCTTCTCCTTCTCCTCCTTCTTCTCCTTCTCCTCCTCCTCCTTCTTCTTCTTCTTCTTCTTCTTCTTCTTCTTCTTCTTCTTCTTCTTCTTCTTCTTCTTCTTCTTCTTCTTCTTCTTCTTCTTCTTCTTCTTCTTCTTCTTCTTCTTCTTCTTCTTCTTCTTCTTCTTCTTCTTCTTTCTTCTTCTTCTCCTTCTTCTTCTCCTTCTTCTTTTCCTTCTTCTTCTTCTCCTTCTTCTTCTCCTTCTTCTTCTCCTTCTTCTTCTCCTGCTTCTTCTCCTTCTTCTTCTTCTTCTTCTTCGTCGTCGTCGTCGTCGTCGTCGTCGTCGTCGTCGTCGTCGTCATAGTCTTCTTTTTCTTCTTCTTCTTTGTTTATCTTCAGACGCCAATGAACTTTAGTGATAACTCTCATCCTCTCAGATTTTTATTTTTGCTCGCTAGCTTTGAACTCAAGCGTAGTCCATACACGTGCTACTACCTGTACTGCATTGGACTGATTTTTGCGTGTTGTTTAGCTTTCCCTATTACAAGTGTCCCTCGCCATCAGGCCAACCCATTCCGACTTCTGAAGTACTTGTAATTTACGTCCCCCAAGCCAATAACGAGAAGTCAACATTTTAGTCCAACTGACCTGAGTAGGGATTGAACCTGCTACCTCGATATAAGCACACCAGATCTTTAAGAACGAGCGCTCTTCTCCATTCTACCATGCTGGCCTCAGCCTCTTAGATAACTCCCAAACAACCAACCAACCAACACTCTATTTTGTAGTGCAATTGAAAGCATTCGTGACACACCACGAACAAATGCCATAAAATCTGTTTAATACCGTGCAATCAGATCCAATCAGGCCTGTCCCCAAGTCTAATTATCCCATGTAAGGCCACGGGGTGATCAACTGTCAGAAATCCAATGATACACTTGAGTATAGTCTCATCATTCTCTATGTTTTGTGCAGTGCTTCGTGCAATCACTTCTGCAGCCCTGTTCTCAGTAATCACACATAATTATCTTAATGTTCACTCTTCTTAATTTCAACATTATACACTGACAGTTAAATAAAGATTGTATACAGTCTCACATTTAGAAATATTTTGCTTGCGGGCAAAATCAAAGGCAATGATAGCAATGTCTACCACACCGCTATGTGTCATTTGTCTTTTGGTAGTGTAATTTGATAATAATATGAAACGTAATTTCAACAATAAGACAAATCAATTAACACAACTTACAGCAGCTCAACAATTGTCGCGTGCTAAAGATCTGTCGTATAAATCAATAACACTGCACTGCTCAACAAAGCAAAGACCGGAGCAAAGACATCAATTAAGACACATTCAAATCATTCGTACCTTTCTCATAAATAGGGAAAGAGAAACAAAAATTAATCAGCATACATAATTCCACGTAAATACTAACTGTTGTTATTAAATATTTACAAAGCAGAAACAAAGAAGTTACACAAAGCAAGCAATATTCTTATTACTAAAACTTTGTCAAAGTACTGTTTCGGATTTCAGCGGCCTTGATATAAGTATCTGGCGACTCTGAGTAACAGTGCTAATCGCATAACCGTGCGACACATTCTTCAATTGTCTATCTATATCAAATGTTCATGGTATACCTGTCGTGTTTCTAACGGGTCATGAGAAATCAGGGTTAGAATCCAGAGAATCAGCACGAAAAAAAAAACGGCTTTGAAATCCGAAGAGAGCAGCAAGCGCACTGCTTACTCACTCCCCTCACGGGCAGGTCGTTGCAGTAAAGCCCATTATTTTTTTTGGCGTTTGTGATTTCTTGGCAAGTTTACGTTCAGTAGTTTGCTATTGCTTTCTGGACGACCGGCACTCATACCATTGTTTGAAAATAAGCGAAAGGCTGTCTGGTTCCAAATCGTAAAATTACAATTCGGGACTCTATCGACGTCCCGTAAAAAATGAGCCGATTTGGCAAAGTGATTAGTGTGGTTTTATGTCCTGCCAATTCAATGGTCTGGGTTCAAACCCCAGTAAAGGCAGGATAATTTCTTCCCTCCATTGCGATGTTGGGGTTCCATAAATGGGCACTCTCCCGCTGTTTATGTTTCACCTCGACATCGCAGGGTACAAGAGGAACCAGATTAAGTGAAATGAGAGGAGATGAGATTAAATGACACGAGACGAGATTGCGGTTTTGGGGTCGACACAGCCTCATAAAAATGGAGGCCTGATAATTTCTGACGTTTCTGGTCTAGTTGATCATCCGTCGAAGTACACTTGTTCCTACAGCGAAAAGCCGTCCACATTTGGAGATGACAGATTCGAACCCCGGTCGATAACTATAGCTTTCACATTTTGTGTTGTCTAGTGGGTCCTCTAGTCTCTACGTCCTTCTTCTCCTTCAATGAGCGCTAAACAATACTATGTGTGTTCATGTATACACTGCACCAGCGCGCCTTCCTTCGGTTGATGTAGAATCTATTGAAAATTTCGTGTGATATTTCTGGCCCAAAATGCGTGCCGATCCAGCAAGTTTACAAGCGTAATACACAGAGAAAACCCCTCTAAGACAGTTCATAAATATTAGTTAGTTAGTTAGTTAGTTAGTTAGTTAGTTAGTTAGTTTGTCGACAGATCATCCTCATTGTACCTCGAACCATTCAGTCCATAAGTGTTCGGATCCCCTCTTCAGTAAATCCCGCAGCGTGTAGCAATTGACACCAGTTCTGTGTTGGTTTATCAATCGTCTTTGGTTTCCTGCGTAGTGTTCTTGTCTGGCCACACCTCTTTTAATTTGCTGTTCTCGCAGTCTGACCATGGTTGCAGATTCACAGTCATCACTTGGTTCTCACAAAAGTCTTACTTCTCGTAGAGCAGTGGTTCTCTACCGGTGGAGAATTCCCCCCCCCCTTCCGAGGGGCCGGGGGGGGGGGGAATTTTAGGGTTTCCAGGGGGGGGGGGGAATGAAGATTATTTCAAGATCGCGTTAATACAAGAACCGATTACTTGATCCTGTTTTTCCCTTCATACTTTACGGTTATGAACGTCTCACCTTTCTAAAATTCATTTTATAAAGTAAGTAGACCCACAAATCACGTTTTATGTGGACGTCTAGGCTTGTTTTAGTATTTGCTTCCATTATTACTTATACTGTGTAGGGGCGGGAGGGGGGTTTTTAGGTAGGAAATACGAAAAGGGGGGGGGGGGGTGACGTGTTCTGAAAATATGGTGAAGTGGGGCAGGGGCCAAATTTTTAGGTAGGAAATACGAAAGGGGGGAATGACGTTCTGAAAATTTGGTGAAGGGGGCACAGGCCAAAAAAGTTGAGAACCACTGTCGTAAAGCATTCAGAATGTCAGCCTGGCCCATGGCTCGTCCGCCTTCCACAGTAGCCTGTCAGTCCGCTCATGTCCTTGTACTCCCGCATGCCCTGGCACGAAGATGAAACTAATCTTTGTCAGGCGAGACCGCTCCAGAGACAACAACCATTCTCTTCGGATCCATCCCATGTCTATCCTCTTGAGCATACTCATTGAGTCGCTAAGGACACATGCCCTATGAATGTCTGTGTCTCGAGCTATGTTATTGTTTTACTTACTGCCATGACTTCCATAGTCAGGCTACTTGCGGTCTCAACAAAATCATCAGAGTCCTCCTTCACAATTCTCCCTTCAGCCCGCGCCGTAAAGGCCCATGAGCTTCTCACATGTCGGACGACCGACCCATCGGTGTAAATAACAGCATCACCGTCAAACGAATTCTCGAAGATCAAAGCCTGTACTTCCGCCTCCACAGCGGCCGGATTTTCTTGTCTTCATTTTCTGTCTAGTTGGATGCAAACTGAAAAAGACGTACCAAAATCTGTTGGCATTCGTACCCACTTCTCGCCAGATTCCTAGTCCTCAAGTGAACGCATCTGTTGAAGAATGTCTTCGGCTTGACCCATCCACTACTTTCCTCTGTTTATCCTGCTGCCCTTTACCTTCTTAATTTCACTATGCAGTGAATGTTGTGTGTTTGCGTTGACTCTGAGGTAGGCACGTGCTCTGCAAATTTGTATTCTGTCCCCAATGGTTGGAAAATCAAGAAGGTAGCGCATCGCCCTGCATGCTGTATATCTTGTACATCCAAGAATAATACGCACAGCTTCGTTATGTACCCTTTCCATTCTGTCCATCTGCTTACGGCTGGTAGCCAGGATCGCAATCGCATACTCAAAACAGAAAGGACCAGACCTTCCTAAAGGAGACATAGAGGCGCTGCTCACAGTTTGCCGCCGCCATCACCCGCATCGCAGCTAAATCTAGCTTCGCCTTTGTTATCACCCGGTCAATGCACTCAAGATAAGCAAGACTTCGATTAAAACGTATCCCCAGGTAGCTCAATGTTTATTCTAGAGCGCCAAACAATACGTGCCTGTTTATTTATGAACTGTTTTGTTGGCCTCAAAATGTTCCCCTACTGATTATTGAAATATCAGTGGGGTGAATTGAACTATTACTACACTCTGTGACTTGGGATATGTTCTGGGCTTGGGTATAGGTGCACTCAGTCTACCAACCCCTCCGGTCCCGGACCCTGCTTTCTCACAATCTATCAACCTAGGGGCGTTAACAATTAGAGCTCAATCCAGACGACATGACTCATCTCTGGTTTCGTCAAAATAATAATGCATCATATATTATGTACAGGGGAGTAGAGAAGGAGACAGGTATAGATCAAGGAAGGAAAGTTAGCAGCAAACAGAAAGAATTAACAGCGGGAGGTCTGTGACTTCATCACAGGGCATCTAAGGTTCAAGTCAGTACGTAAGGTCTTCACAGGTCTCTCACCCGATTTCCAATAATCCTCCTTCTGGCATTGTGGACTAGGTGGATTGATAGAAGAAGGTGCCTCGCACTTAGGTAACGACTCGGATCTCAGCGGTAGCCATAGTTGACTCACAGGCATCGGTAGACTGAGGACTAAATGAATGTCCCATTCCAAGAAAACTGAATGTTCACGTTCACAGAAGACCCTATGGATCCCTGAAAATGACAGCCCTCGCAGTGTACCAAGTCCATCTATGGGACCACCACTGGATCTCAGTATCACTCAACACCCTCTAGACAAGGATCCTTCTCGTTGGAGCATGGCCGCTCGGTTCTTCATCAACAATGTCATTAATGGCTTCGCCATGGTATGGCAGTACAGTCTATGAGCCACCACACATAAAGTCACTACCCAAGGCTTACCACAGTGGGTATACGGATGGTGCTTCGCTGGAGTAGTGTTCAGACTTGGGCGGACCGGACCGAAGAGGACTTCACAATCTGGAATCCAGTGAGCTGTTCTAACACCGGTGAAGCTGCATGACCACTGGCGTCGGTCGTTATAGTCTGTTAAAAAATGAATGCCTTCATTCACGATCAATTTTTATGAAAACTGTCTGTTGCATCAGTATGAAAGTTTTCCTGCCGTCTTATATTTACCCTCACCCAAGGAATATGTCTTTGATAGGTCCAAAGGCAATTTAAATAATCGAAAGCGACGATATTTCTTTGATGTTTTTTTGCGAAAACGTAATGAATTCATGCAAACAAACTAGCTTTACAGTAAAGCACGTCATTTCGGGTAACGACACAAGTACAAGGCGTAGCCGGATTCGTATGGGAGTGGGTGTAATAAAAAAAAAGTCGCTTAAAAGTCGACAGGGTCGACTGCAATGCACCGGGTTGTTATCCCATATGGCCCAGTCTCTTTCCGCAGCGCAGAAAGCGTCGCAGAAAGCACGAACTCCGTAGCTTCAGCGACGACCCTCGGAAGTCTCCGAAAAAATGCAATCGTGAAATGAAGGACGCTGCCCAGAATCGAACACACAACCTTCGGAGCCCGAGTCAGACGGCTTGATCACTTCACCACGGAGACTACCGAGAGGGGTGCAATGTGTAATATTAGTAAAGACAGAGAATTTACAGAGGCATGGGGTAGATAATGTGTAAATTGACAGGAAAGTAGAAGGAATATATTTCTTACCTTATTTTTCATTTCCTTCTTGTTTCTTCAGCTGCTGGTTAATAATGTGTACACAAGGAATCATGTTACTAGGATGAATTTAGCTTTTTATGTTGAGTTCATGAAAGTTTCCAAATAGCTGTGCGTTAATGTGTGTGTGGAGTGACCAGAAATGATACCGCAATTTAGTCATCATGTGTCAATTTTTAAGGATCTGTTTAGCTGTTTGTGTAGTTTGTTCACACGTACACATGGGTGACAGACCCGCTTTGAGTCTTCGTGAAAGATTGTCTACTCTGCTGTTTACCGTTCAGAAACGGAACATGATTATTACCTGTTTTGCACTATGAAAATAGTTATCAATGTTTCTGTAGTGGCCTTCCTTCTTACGGCCAAGCTGTTGGCCCTCTGTTCATTGAAGTTTATAGATTGATTCATATGTTCGTGTGTTGTCCCCTCATTTGACAACGTGTTTGTTCTCACGTTTCTTGGAATGCCACACTATGTCAGTTTCCATCGCAATGTTACTCTTCTGTTGGTATTCAATGCGTTTAGTGTTTTTTGTTTTTTTCAATACCAGTTGTTAGTCACCGCTGAGGGCTTGCGGAATTGAAAATTCATCACTGTGGAATACAAACTGTTGCCATTAACAAGTTGTATTGTTTATGCCGATGCTGTAATGTTTAGGGCCTGCAATTCTTCTGAATACGTGGAGCAAAATATCCCAGTAAATGTGCACGTGGATTAAGGTCTGCGATCTGCCAGACTTTAATCTGTGTCGGACGATTCCAGTAGGTTGATGACTGCTTTCGGTTGTATAAAAGTCAATCCATCCTTTCTCCAATAGTCCTCTTTCTATTTCAACACATGGTCCTCACATTTTTTCCAGTAACTCTTATCAATTTTTAATAGCGCGGACTGGATTAGTATCTTGACGTCAGACAAATTGAATGTAGTATTGGCAGCTGCCACATGTCCTTTAATTTTAGCCCAGCCAAGTTCTATAGAGTTTAAATGAGAATGATATGGCGGAAGTCTCAAGCACCTATGGCCATGCTCTTCTATCAACTTGTCGATTTGATATTTCTTGCTTTTTTAAGCCTGTTTACAAGGGACAACAACTGTAGCTTGAAATATGTTTCTGGAAATGGTATATTTTCCCTTCGGGGCGATATCTTTATTGGTTCCTTTGTGCTCGATGCCGTAGGTATTTTTTCTTCTTGGACAACAACATGATGTATTATCCATGATTAGATACGACGGTCTATCAAGGGATGGAAGTACTGTATTCTCGAGCCACACTCTAAATACATTACCATTCATCTCATTATAATAATCCTTATTGTCTGTATACTTTGATACGAACACGAGTCCAGCATTCTGTAGTAAGCCATTATGAGTACTACCAACATGGACTATAACCAAACGCTGTCCTTTACTACTGGGCACATCTCGCTTTATCTTTCCATCCACTGATTGCCATTCCTTTTCACTTGTGTGGTGCGCATCGATCCACGTCTCATCCACATACACTATGTCATAATTTTCTTTGCGCATTTCCTTTATTTCACGTAGGTATCTGCTTCTCATGACTCCTAAATGCGGTTGCTAGCAAAGGATATTTCTAGCTCCCTTGTACTTTCTAAAAGTGAAGCCTAATGTCCTTATAATTTTCCACAAAGTTGTTTTGGATAGCTCTATGTTATTGTTCTTTCTCAACTAAACCCTCAGTTTTCTCACAGTCACTGTCTCTTTGACATCCAGCATTTTTATAATAGCTCGCCTTATGACATCCTTGTCAAAGATGTCTACAATTGCCTTTCTACCTACCGTTTGCTTATCGGGTGTTGGTTTCATTCCAGATTCTTGCACACATCGACGAAATGATCGTTTACTCAAACCCAATGCATGCAATGTTCTTTTTTCGGGATGTGCTACAGTATGAAACAGTTTCCTACGATCAGCTTCTTGACAAAAATATGCGTACAACTTCATAGTGATGCTTTAAAGTGTACAGAATTTTACAATCAATCCCATTCATCAATATTCATACATTCCGATGTTTGCGGTAAATGGTAAGATTCATAAAATAATAACGTTTCACGAAGCGACCCACATTACGACGACACCTCTGAACACTCGCATTTAACTGCGCGCCGTTTGTGCCCTTAACGTGTACCACGCGGAAATTGTGAGAAAAGCGCGGATGTGTCTGGGTGAAGGTGTAATACGTTTAAAAATGTGGACTTAATCTCTGACCCGTAAATTAAATACCGCATATAAATCAACATTGACATCTGCTGTACAGTCTTCAGAAAATTTTTTTTTTGTTGGGTAGACATAATGATAAGATTATATGCTAAATCTCATCAGTTTCCCTCAGTTGGTTACTGAGATATGGAATTTTATATTGGGGCAGACAAAAGTAAACAGACCATAGCTCGGTTCCACCATCTTATCTTCGTCGCAGACTTCTTAGTTGTCACTACCTGAAGATCGACCCTGTAATTAGAAGATCTGTGAAAGACCCTTGTAACAATCCATGAGTTCATGTCACCAGAACATTTCGACAACCCTCAGTACATGATAGACACATTAAATATGTGCTATCTGCCTCTGATGCTCAGAGAGAGAATATTCCCATTACCAGAAAATAGATTCATTAAATTGTAAACAAGTAGAGAATAGTAATATGTCGACGTATGGGTGTTCCATACCCGCGGATAATATATTAACAATGTGTTCGGGCTGGCGTTCAGTCCCGAACGCCCACCTTATATTCCGTCATGGCTTCTCCCAAGCTGCGGTGACAATATTTTCCTGTATTCGTCACGATATAGAAAAATGTCCCTTTCTTTCCCACACCTGTTTCTTCCTGGTAAATTATATGAACACTGTGGGCCCTCTCTCCCACTCCGCTGTCTTAGAATGGTAGAATAGAAACATCATCGCACATATCCACACAAACCGGACGTAATCATCGAACACGGAGCACCCTCGTCACTTCGCCACGAGACACTTTGCCTATCAATTTACGGCACGTAAATATGTCATGCGTATACTCCTCAGATTGAGAGAAATGTTACGAAGACGTTAACGACCATCGTTGTTCGATAACATACCTCCACGATCGTAAACATAACGGTTTACAAAGGGAACTTAGCGCAATCAGATATTTTCCGTCTTGGCTTCTCAACTGATCAATCATGCCTACTTAATATTCATGAGCGGCAACACATGCTCGAATATCGTCTAAATCGCACAATCACCTCCATTAAATAATCAAGATTCATTTACCTAATTATAATGCACCTCGCAAGATAAGACTTGCCATGGTTTCTGTCGGGTGTCTTGGACAACCATATAGACATCAGGCTTGCCTCTTAGAGATGACCACTCAATATCAAGAGGTTCACTAACAGTTTATGCTCCTAATGTGCAACTTCCTATCTCGTACGACGTCACGGGGGCTAAGCGATTTACAATCTTTCAGTGCAGCCCAACTTTCTTGGAGTTGGCTACTCTCTCCCCCCCCCCCCCCCCCCCAAAAAAAAAAAAAAAAAAAAAAAAAGAAAACGGGAAATCCCAACTCTCCGTTGCTTTCTAGTGGAAAAGAAATGCTTCGGACAAACCTTCCAGATAAAGGTAGAGTATTACTGAAGGGATATTCCCTCGGGGTTCTGCCAGCCAACATTAAAACGGCGTTTCCCAGTACCAGAATACGACAGGCGGACATATCTACTGGCCATTCTGTGACACTGATGCAACATAAGACCGACCAATTTTATCTCGTCTTTAAATGATCGTTAATATATAGGGTGTATTTTTATATGTGGGGTTTTTGAAAATATTACCGTTCCAAGTTTAGACACAGCATTACTGTCCGATGTGTTTGTATGTTTGTTATTTAAACTATGTTTGTATAATATAAAAGTCTGATACCGTTGGTGCTATCTCAATGGTTAGATACCTATTTTGTCCAAATTCCATAGTTGTGAGTTCATGAGGATGACAGACCTGGCTAAAGAAGTCACTGGGTTTGTTTTTATTTATTATTATTTTTTTTTTTTTAAAGCAGTGTTTGGTTGGTCGTGCGTCGTACACTTACTTGTTGCTGCAGCGACACGCTGTCATTATCGGTAACTATAGCTTTCAATTTTTATGTTGTCTAATGTGTCGTCTAGTCTCTACTCCTTTCTTGAACTTCTATGAGCGCCAAAGTATACATTTGTGTTTATACTTATGAATAGCTAGGATATGAAATAGTTGGTATTTGGTCATAGTCTGTATTTAAAAGTAACTTCAACAGTTTATTAATATATTGGCGTACTAAAGACGCTACCCCATGCTTGCAATGCCGAGTCTTGTATCTACAGAGCTCTATATGAGACTGAATCTGAACTTGTGTTGTCATGTTAGATAACATAACCGCACCAGCCACCGCCTCTGGCCAGGCCTTCTTTCATCTTATCTCCGACGAGATCAGGCGGATATTCCAGTTGATCACGTACGTGTCTCTGTGTGGGGTCATCAGTTTGTTTGGGGTTGTGTCCAACCTGGCCAACATTGCCGTGTTTACTAGACAAGGCTTCAAGGACAGCATCAACATCAGCTTGTTAGGTGAGTTTGTTTAATCCTCTTCATCATGTGCCATGCCAATAACCGTGGACTGTCATGTTTCGCCATCTCAACGATCATCAGCTCAGTACTCTTGTCTCGACCATGCCATATGGTCAAGACCATGCCATGTGGTCAAATCATCCAGGTATTCACTTCTCTGCGTTCTCCTTGGTTTTTTTTTGCTCAATCTTGCCAGTTGTCACTAAGTTCTCTAATATACTTCTTATAAGTGTCCAAACAGATTGTGAATGTCTACATTTAATTTCTCTAATCAGTTTACTGTTTTCATTTGTTTCTTGTAGGACTTAATCACTGGTTTTTCTGTCTGTCCAATGTATTCTTTGCATTTTAAACAGAAACCACATTTCGACCGCCATTAGATGTTTTTCAGCTTGTCTGCTCATTGTCCACGATTCACATTCATACTAAAGTACAGGTTCTGTGTAGCACTTCAACACTCTTTTTCTCGTTGCAATCTTTTTATTGGTCAGAATGTTTTTCATCTTGCAAAAGACTATACTCAGCAAACACACAAAACTTAAAATCTTCAACTCTTGTGTGATTCCAGTGTTAACGTATGGATGTGAAAGTTGGAAATCAACGGTAGCTTTAGATAAAAAAATTAGACAATTTTGAGAACAAATGTCTTAGAAGACTTCTAAACATCCACTGGACAGATTTCAGAACCAATTCGCAAATAAGACAAGAGACTAAGCAAGATACAGTATCCAATTTCATAAGAAGACGCCGTTGGAACTACATCGACCATGTACTCAGAATGGACAAGTCAAGACTCCCCTACCAAGCCCTCATATGGTCACCAGTAGGGAAAAGAAAACGGGGAAGACCAAGAGAGACCCTGCGTAGAACCATCATTAGAGAAGGCTCATTCAATGGCCAAGTAAATATCCAAGATCTACAACAGGTAGCAGCGAACCGCCAAGCATGGAGAGACAGGACTTCTGCCCTATGCGCCGCCTTAGGCTCAAGAGGAAAGACTAACTAACTAACTAACTAAAAGACTACCTTCGTCATGGCGAGTCTTGTTTTAATCTCTTCAAGGCATCTCCCATCAGATATTATGACTGCTCCAAGATAATTGTACCGATTCAGTTGTTAAGAATATTCCCATTTACTTGTATATTACATTGTGGTATTTCCTTCTTCCTAGTGACGACCATAATCTGTGTCTTCTTACAATTTAATTCTAACCCTAGTTGCTCACTGTGTGCAACAACAGCATCTACCAAATGTTGCAGATCCTGTTCATTGTCCGCAATCAATACTTGTACACGCCTGCTGCAGCGTCAGTCTATGTTATATTGTTACCTAACCGTCCGTCGTCACAACATATAATCATTGTCATTAATCCATCAACTGCAATAACCAGTTTAACCAGCATTAAAAAATGATGTCTTTTTTTTTTATTACCAAAATTGCCTTTTTTATTGTTATCAATCGTATTATTTTCCCATGTTAACATTGGCAATATTGTGTATTTCATTTTTGTGTTATTTGTCCGCCTTGTCATTACCAATATTGTGTTGTCCATTTTTGCGAGTGGGATCAATTGGCCAGGTTATTATTACCATGATTGCTTATTTTCATTGTTGTCAGTTGCGTAATCTGTTCATGTTGCTATTACATCGCCATTAGAAGTTTGGGGTGCAAGATATGTGGGTGGGTGAGTGGATGTGGGTTAGGGGATGGGTGGGGGATGTGTGTGTGGGTGGGGAGATGTGTGTAGGAGGGGGATTTGTGGGTGAGGGATAAATGAGTGGGTGGGGGGATTTTTGTGTGTGCCTGGGGGTATGTGGGTGGTTGGGGATGTGTGTGCGTGGGTGGGGGGATGAGTGTGTATAGTGGATGTGCGGTGGGTGGGGTGTGGGGATGTGTGTGTGTGGTGGGTGGGGGATGTGTCTCATGGTAATGTTTACAACATTCATTTGACAAAATGTTTTCCCCCATGTGAATGTATCATGCACTATTGATGAACGAAAGAGGAGTGAATGGAAGGGTCGAATGTAAGACGGGCCTGCGTGACCAATTTGTAACCCTTTGAAAATAAAGATCAATCAGTCAATCAATCAACCAATCAATCAATCAACCATTATCGTCTGCTTCGTTGTCAGTCCTGTTGTCTGCCTGAGCTGTTATTGCCATGATTGATTGTTCATTGGTATCAGTCGTGCTATTTGTACACGTTGTTATTACCATGATTGATTGTTTATTGTTATCAATCGTGCTATTTGTACTCGTTGCTATTACCATGATTGATTGTTCATTGGTATCAGTCGTGCTATTTGTACACGTTGTTATTGCCATGATTGATTGTTCATTGGTATCAGTCGTGCTATTTGTACACGTTGTTATTACCATGATTGATTGTTCATTGGTATCAGTCGTGCTATTTGTACACGTTGTTATTACCATGATTGATTGTTCATTGGTATCAGTCGTGCTATTTGTACACGTTGTTATTACCATGATTGATTGTTTATTGTTATCAATCGTGCTATTTGTACTCGTTGCTATTACCATGATTGATTGTTCATTGGTATCAGTCGTGCTATTTGTACACGTTGTTATTGCCATGATTGATTGTTCATTGGTATCAGTCGTGCTATTTGTACACGTTGTTATTACCATGATTGATTGTTCATTGGTATCAGTCGTGCTATTTGTACACGTTGTTATTACCATGATTGATTGTTCATTGGTATCAGTCGTGCTATTTGTACACGTTGTTATTGCCATGATTGATTGTTCATTGGTATCAGTCGTGCTATTTGTACACGTTGTTATTACCATGATTGATTGTTTATTGTTATCAATCGTGCTATTTGTACTCGTTGCTATTACCATGATTGATTGTTCATTGGTATCAGTCGTGCTATTTGTACACGTTGTTATTGCCATGATTGATTGTTCATTGGTATCAGTCGTGCTATTTGTACACGTTGTTATTACCATGATTGATTGTTCATTGGTATCAGTCGTGCTATTTGTACACGTTGTTATTACCATGATTGATTGTTCATTGGTATCAGTCGTGCTATTTGTACACGTTGTTATTGCCATGATTGATTGTTCATTGGTATCAGTCGTGCTATTTGTACACGTTGTTATTACCATGATTGATTGTTCATTGGTATCAGTCGTGCTATTTGTACACGTTGTTATTGCCATGATTGATTGTTCATTGGTATCAGTCGTGCTATTTGTACACGTTGTTATTACCATGATTGATTGTTCATTGGTATCAGTCGTGCTATTTGTACACGTTGTTATTACCATGATTGATTGTTCATTGGTATCAGTCGTGCTATTTGTACACGTTGTTATTACCATGATTGATTGTTCATTGGTATCAGTCGTGCTATTTGTACACGTTGTTATTACCATGATTGATTGTTCATTGGTATCAGTCGTGCTATTTGTACTCGTTGCTATTACCAAGAATATCTTTTTCATTGTCGCGTTATTTGTCTATGTTGTTACTACGATCTTTCTATTTTTTAATGTTGTCACAAAGAAAGAAATAAAGGCAGAAAGAAAGAAAGAAAGAAAGAAAGAAAGAAAGAAAGATAGAAAGACAGAAAGAAAGACAGAAAGACAGAAAGACAGACAGAAAGAAGTCAATATTCAAATGCTCATCGATTAGCAGTTTAGAAAACCATCAATTGCGCTCTTTCTTTTTGTCTGTCTATCTGTCTGTCTGTCTGTCTGTCTGCCTGCCTGTCTGTCTGCCTGCCTGTCTGTCTGCCTGCCTGTCTGTCTGTCTGTCTTGTATGTCTATTTTATCTTTCTTACTACCTTTATTCTCTCTTCTTGTTTTCTCCCCCTTCTTGTCTTCATCACCAGGGAAAGTTAGACCGGTTAACAATTGCCCGCAGAAGTCGGATGTGTCGGCCGAAAGGTGCAAATATCGCAGCTTTGCTGTAAACAGGCACAACGTAATTACGTCCGAAAAATATTCCGGATGAAAGCAGAAGAATAAGAAGAAGAAGTCTTCATCAGTCCCTCTACTTCTCACACAAGCACAAGAACCACCAATGACATATAACCTCCTGTCTCTTACAACAACCTCAGGTCTAGCTGTAGCCGATCTGGCTTGCTCCATCACCTTGTTCTGTCGCTATGTCCAGGTCTGGCCTGCTCCATCACCTTGTTCTGTCGCTATGTCCAGGTCTGGCCTGCTCCATCACCTTGTTCTGTCTCTATGTCCAGGTCTGGCTTGCTCCATCACCTTGTTCTGTCTCTATGTCCAGGTCTGGCTTGCTCCATCACCTTGTTCTGTCTCTATGTCCAGGTCTGGCCTGCTCCATCACCTTGTTCTGTCTCTATGTCCAGGTCTGGCTTGCTCCATCACCTTGTTCTGTCTCTATGTCCAGGTCTGGCTTGCTCCATCACCTTGTTCTGTCTCTATGTCCAGGTCTGGCTTGCTCCATCACCTTGTTCTGTCTCTATGTCCAGGTCTGACTTGCTCCATCACCTTGTTCTGTCGCTATGTCCAGGTCTGGCTTGCTCCATCACCTTGTTATGTCGCTATGTCCAGGTCTGGCCTGCTCCATCACCTTGTTCTGTCGCTATGTCCAGGTCTGGCCTGCTCCATCACTTTGTTCTGTCTCTATGTCCAGGTCTGGCTTGCTCCATCACCTTGTTCTGTCTCTATGTCCAGGTCTGGCTTGCTCCATCACCTTGTTCTGTCTCTATGTCCAGGTCTGGCCTGCTCCATCACCTTGTTCTGTCTCTATGTCCAGGTCTGGCTTGCTCCATCACCTTGTTCTGTCTCTATGTCCAGGTCTGGCTTGCTCCATCACCTTGTTCTGTCTCTATGTCCAGGTCTGGCTTGCTCCATCACCTTGTTCTGTCTCTATGTCCAGGTCTGGCTTGCTCCATCACCTTGTTCTGTCGCTATGTCCAGGTCTGGCCTGCTCCATCACCTTGTTCTGTCTCTATGTCCAGGTCTGGCTTGCTCCATCACCTTGTTCTGTCTCTATGTCCAGGTCTGGCTTGCTCCATCACCTTGTTCTGTCGCTATGTCCAGGTCTGGCCTGCTCCATCACCTTGTTCTGTCTCTATGTCCAGGTCTGGCTATAGCCGATCTGGCTTGTTCCATCACCATGTTCTGTCTCTATGTCCAGGTCTGGCTTGCTCCATCACCTTGTTCTGTCTCTATGTCCAGGTCTGGCTATAGCCGATCTGGCTTGCTCCATCACCATGTTCTGTCTCTATGTCCAGGTCTGGCTATAGCCGATCTGGCTTGCTCCATCACCATGTTCTGTCTCTATGTCCAGGTCTTGCTTGCTCCATCACCTTGTTCTGTCTCTATGTCCAGGTCTGGCTATAGCCGATCTGGCTTGTTCCATCACCATGTTCTGTCTCTATGTCCAGGTCTGGCTTGCTCCATCACCTTGTTCTGTCTCTATGTCCAGGTCTGGCTATAGCCGATCTGGCTTGCTCCATCACCATGTTCTGTCTCTATGTCCAGGTCTGGCTATAGCCGATCTGGCTTGCTCCATCACCTTGTTCTGTCTCTATGTCCAGGTCTGGCTTGCTCCATCACCTTGTTCTGTCGCTATGTCCAGGTCTGGCCTGCTCCATCACCTTGTTCTGTCTCTATGTCCAGGTCTGGCTTGCTCCATCACCATGTTCTATCTCTATGTCCAGGTCTGGCCTGCTCCATCACCTTGTTCTGTCGCTATGTCCAGGTCTGGCTTGCTCCATCACCATGTTCTGTCTCTATGTCCAGGTCTAGCTATAGCCGATCTGGCTTGTTCCATCACCATGTTCTGGACTAGCATCTGCTACAATCCTTTGTTCCAAAGTCTGGACCTGCCCATCGTCTACCTGGACATCATGTACGTGACAGGCGGATGGCCTCATGTGTGTTTCAACAGGTAAGCTATAATATACAGGTGTTTTAACAGGTGAGTATTATTCTGCTCCTTCTTCTGCCGAGGAAAGTGAAAACGTGCATGCTACATGCAGAGTGGCGTGCTTCAATTCAAATATCAAAGATAGGGAGCGTCCGTTCGATTTGTTATCTAGAACAGTGGTTCTAAACCTTTTTTGGCCCGTGCCCCCCTTCATCTTATTTTCAGAACGACATTCCCCCCTTTCGTATTTCCTACTTAAAAATCCCGCCCCGCCCCTACACAGTATACGTAATAATGGAAGCTAAATTTAATAACACATACTAAAAAAGTCTAGACGTCCACATAAAACACGATTTGTGTGTCTACTTACTTTATAAATTGAATTTAGAAGGGTGAGACGTACAGAACCGTACAGTATGAAGGGAAAAACAATATCAAGTAATCTGTTCTTGTATTAACGCGATCTTGAAATAATCTTAACCCCAAAATTCCCCCCTGCGGGGGGGGGGGGGGGAGGGGGGGGGGAAATTCCTCACCGGTTGAGAACCACTGATCTAGAACATGCTGGTGTTCTGGGAAACGATCAGACAGACATATTGGCTGGGTCTGCACTGTTGAGGGAAGCTCTTAGTGCGCGATAAGGCAGATGTCGTCAATGCCCTTTGGGATCATGTCTATAGTGTGGAAGAACTGATAAATCAATATTGCCCGGAGAGAATGGTGCATCAGGGAGCGACTAGAGGATCTGACCGACAGTCAGTAGTCTAAGAAGTGCCAGACGGAAACATAATCAGATTGCATCTGGTCCCATTAGTATTGGGACGTTTATCTGGTTGTTGATGATGAGTACGGAGCGAGCGTGGGAATGTCTGTAATGTCAATTTTTACTCACCTCAATTCAACTAAATGTTGCTTTATCTTTGAGTGCTTTGTCTGGTGCAAACATTGCCGATAATGACTCTAAATCTGTGTGCACATGACTCCACATCTATCTGGCACATACTCTAAATCTATTTGGCACATTATTCCAAATACGTCGGCACATGACTCAAAATTGTCTAGGATGTGACTCCGAAACTGTCTGGCACATGACTCCAAATTTCTCTGGCACATTACTCCAAATATCTCTGGCACATGACTCCAAATCTCTCTGGCACATGACTCCAAATCTCTCTGGCACAATACTATAAAATCTCTCTGGCACATGACTCCAAATATCTTTGGCACATGACTCCAAATCTCTCTGGCACAATACTATAAAATCTCTCTGGCACATGACTCCAAATCTCTCTGGCACAATACTATAAAATCTCTCTGGCACATGACTCCAAATCTCTCTGGCACATGACTCCAAATCTCTCTGGCACAATACTATAAAATCTCTCTGGCACATGACTCCAAATCTCTCTGGCACATGACTCAAAATCTCGCTGGCACAATACTATAAAATCTCTCTGGCACATGACTCCAAATCTCTCTGGCACATGACTCCAAATCTCTCTGGCACAATACTATAAAATCTCTCTGGCACATGACTCCAAACTTCTCTGGCATGTGACTCCAAATCAATCTAGTACACGATTCCGAGCATGTCTGATTTCTGATATGTATATGAAGTTGGCGTTGCGGGTATTGTTATTTGCTTCTCATCTGTTCATGTTTGCCGCATATACCATTCTTCGTTTCCCCCTGTCTCTCTGATCTAGCATGTTCCCACATAAGGCTGAGTTATGTATTCTACCTCTGCTATTGATATGTCTCGGGAGTCTCCGTGGCCACGTGGTCTAGCCGTCTGCCTCGCGCTCCAAAGGTTGTGGGTTCGATTCTGGACTACGTCTTTCGGTTCTCGCGTGCATGTTTCTCGGAGACTCCTGGGGGTCGTCGCTGGAGCTATGGAGTTCGTGCTTTGTGCGACGCTTTTGGCAGGCCCGCCTGCGGAAAGAGACCGAGCCATGTGGGATAAAACCGGTGCAATGAAGTCGATCCTCTCGACTTTTAAGACTTTTTTTTTATTGATATGTCCCTTATATGTATTTGCCAAGAATGCCCTATGCATATAGAAAACGGGCGAAAATGTTCTACAAGAAAAAAAATAAACCCTTAAATTGATTTCAGACATTAAACGTAGATAGTCATGTTTTCCACCCATGTTATGAGGTTAAATAAACCAGAAAATTTAGTGAAAACTGGCAAAATTGATTTGAAAAGAGACAATACCCTGATGGCTTGCAACATGGCATAATCGGGACAAGAACACAGATTTTATGCATGACACTTGTGATCGTTTGAGATAGTGAATCATGACCTCCGTTGCAAATGATGACGGTAATTCAGTTTGCTCTTTCTTTTTTAGGTTTAAAGAGTTATCCAATACCACTTCAAGCTGACAACTCCTCTGCGTTTGTTTTCTTTTACTGTTTACGGAAGAGTTTGAAATCAAGAGTGGAGTTAAGCAAGGTTGTGTACTATCCCCCACCCTCTTTGGGATATACTTTTCACTTCTACTGAAATATGCCTTTTGTGATCAGGATGACGGTATATACATTCACTCACGCTCAGATGGTGGCCTCTATAATGCTCAGAGATTGAAGGCCAAGACCAAAATTAGCAGGGTACTAATCAGAGAGTTGCTTTTTGCGGATGATGCTGCGATTACGACCCACTCTGAGGAAGAATTACAACATCTACTATCTGCATTCTCCAATGCTTGTTCTGAATTTGGTTTAACAATTAACAAAAAGAAGACACAGATTATGTCACAAGGTGCACATGGTGTACCATCAATCTTTATTGACGACGCCGAAGTGGAGATAGTAGACCATTTTACATATCTTGGATCAGAGGTAAATAGCAAATTATCACTCGATCAGGAAATCAACATCAGGATTGGCAAGGCAGCAACAACAATGAACATGTTAGCAAAAAGAGTCTGTGAGAACAGGAAGCTTACTGCCAAAACAAAAGTCCTCGTCTACCAAGCCTGTGTCCTTAGTACTCTTCTTTATGGCAGTGAAATCTGGACAACTTACTCACGCCAAGAGAAACGTTTAAACAGCTTTCATATGCGGTGTCTGCGAAGAATACTTGGTATTAAGTGGCAAGACAAAATCACAAATGCTGAAGTATTGGAAAGATCAGGTTGTGTGACGGTGTATTCCATGCTCAGTCTTCGTAGACTTAGATGGATAGGACACGTTAGGAGGATGGATGATGGTAGAATACCAAAGGACATCTTTTTTGGTGAATTACAGACGGGTAGGAGATCTCAGGGTCGGCCTCTTCTACGATACAAAGATGTGTGTAAGCGGGACATGATTGATACAGGCATTGATAATGCACAATGGGAGCACGTCGCCGCTGAACGTGTTGCATGGAGGGCAACTATCAGAAATGGAATAAAGACAAAGGAGAAAATGATTGCAGATAAAGCACACACAGAGCGTGAGAGACGTAAGATGGCGCAAAATGGTGGAAATGACCATGTTTTCACATGCACCTACTGTGGGCAAACATTCGCAGCAAGAATTGGCCTTACCAGCCACACTCGCCACCGCCATGGATCGTAGTTATTGCCATATGACAGTTATTAAGCCTTTTTGAAGCACAATGTACCAAACTATCGTCTGTCAAGACGGAAAGGTGCCAATAATATACTGTTTACGATATTCCCAGCATTCTTCTGTAAACATACCTGAGCTCATCTCATCTCACCTCATCATGTTCCTCTTGTACCTTGTGGTGTCGAGGTGAAATATAAACAGCGGGAGAGTGCCCGCTTATGGGCTTCATGTATCCATATTCCCATGGACTCTGTTATTTCCTGCGTCCATCGTTTACGTGGTCGGCCTCTTATTCTGCTTCTCTCTGGTCTGTACATAATTGCTTGATACTAAGATGCCTGAGCTGACGGTGTAATATACGTTTTGTTTTAAAATGCTGGTTGTTCTTTTTTTTTCGTCACACCTAGTTATGCACCTTAAAGGTCAGTGTGCGACTTTGGCACGCATTTGGGTTAGATGTGCTTCCTTTAGACTAGTGGCATATCCTGGCGCTACCAACAATGACGGATAGGCATAGGGTCCTTCAGGCCAAATGGTACCTAAGAGTTGCCGCAGACAGGGATCACCCGCTGCATGCAGCAATGGATATGGTTAAGACTAAGACGAGGCAGGTCCTGGATGGCACAGACAGAACTTTCTATACGTCAGGTGTGTGATCTAGAGACCATCAATCGTGAAAGAGAGTGGGTTGAAGTTCCGGAAGACATGACGGACTGGCACAATGTAATAATAACATTGGGTCGTGAGTGCAGAGAATGGGCAGCGGGCCGCACTGAGTTTGAAGTGCAACAGCTGATCCAGAGCAACAAACATCAAGGTGACATAGTCATCTACACCGATGGGTCAGTGGTGAGAAACAGACGTAGTGGCTGGGGCTTTATTACAAAGGCTAATGGGCGAGTCTTGAAAAAGGAGAGTCTGGCATAAGAGACTACGACCTCCAGCATGAGAATGGGGGTGGAAGCAGTAACAGCGGCATTCCGGTGGCTAGAGGAGAATACTGCAACACACGTTGTGTTCATTACGGATTCAAAGAATATGCTTAGTAAGGTGGAGAAAGGAATGTTTCGTGTGGAATGGCTCTCGTCGCTTCAGAGGTCACAGATTGTGAGAATTGTATGGATATTTTGCCCTGGCCATGCAGGTGTACGGGGGAATGAACAGGCTGATAAGCTAACAGGGAATGCACCTCTTAGTCGTATCTTGCCTATGGACAAGGGGGAGTTGGTCGTGCGCTTGTGGGACCAGATGGAGAAGGCGGAGGAACAGACTGAGAACCCATATGTGAAAAGAATGAGATTACGGGGGATCGGCAGGGGTTCTGGAAGAATCTCAAAACTGAGAGGGAAGACCAGGAGAACTTTTAATCAGATAGCGGTGGGAACGATTAGTAGTATGACTCTTCGCTGGCTGTTGAACAAGGGGACGGAGCACGTATGGGAATATCCTGAGTGCAGTGATGTCGGTTCTTAACTCAACTCAACTCAACTAGACAAGTAACCACTGGTCTTAACCGTTGAGGAATTTCTTCCCGCCCGCCCCCCCCCCCCCCCCCCCAGAGGAATTTCAGGGTTTCCTGGGGGTGGGAGGGAGGAATTAAGACATTTAAAGATCGCGTTAATACAAGAATCGATTACTCGATATTTGTTTTCTCCTCCATACTTTACGGTTCTGTGCTTCTCGCTCTTCTGCCATTCGTTTTATCACGCAAACCACGTGTTATGTATACGTCTAGACTTGTTCTAGTATGTGTTATTAAATGTAGCTTCCATCTTCACGTATACTGTATAGAGGCGCGGCTGGGGGGGGGGGGGGCGAATTCTCTCATCTCATCTCATCACTAAACTATGTATATAATCAGTGTCTCACTAAAGGCCACTTTCCATCAGCTCTTAAAATCGCTATAGTGTACCCTCTTCTTAAACCTGGTTCATTGGACAATGGTCTCCCGAACAATTACAGACCCATTTCTTTACTATCATCACTATCTAAACCAATAGAAAAAACACATCCATAAAGTAACATTACAGTAGTTAGTTCGCAACAAGCTTTTTGTTGACAGTCAATCAGGATTTCGACCAAAATATTCTTGCCATACGGCCCTAACAAACGTGATAGAAAATCGGCACCAGAATATAAACAACAACAGTCTATGTGGAACTGTGTTTATTGATTTCAGTAAAGCCGGGAACGTTAACCCGGTCAACAAATGCCCGCAGAAGTCGGATGTGTCGGCCTAACGGCGCAAGAACGCAGCTCTGATGTAAACAGGCACAACGCAGTCACGTCCGAAAAACACTCCGGATGAACGCAGAAGAAGAAGAAGATGTCAGTAAAGCATTTGATATGATAGACCATGTTATTTTAATTAAAAAACTTGAGACAATGAAAATTGGCTCTAATGTAGTCACTCTAATAACCTCTCTTCTATCAAACAGAAAGCAAGTAGTATCACATAATAAATCTCTGTCTCAAACCACTACCTTCAATATTGGAGTACCGCAAGGCTCTATTCTTGGCCCTCTATTATTTGCCATATATATTAACGATCTACCTTTGCATCTTTCATCGTCCTGCGATCTATCTGCAGACGACTGTACAGTGTATTCAAACGCTGAAAACTGTATTTTGCTGGAGTCGTCTTTGCAACAAGAATTAAATAATGTAGTTAGGTGGAGCTATGCAAATCGCATGCAAATTAACATCACTAAAACAAAATCAATGTTATTAACAACCAGACAACGACTTCAAACTCTAAACTCACACACATCACTTCAACTTCATATCGATAACATGTCAGTAGAAAGTGTAATTGAGCACAAAACATTAGGCCTAATAATTGATAGAAACCTAACCTTTAATTCCCACGTTCAAGCGCTCACTAAACAAACAGCGAAAAAAGTCTACCAACTTGCCAAAATCAAAAATTTCCTTGATGAGGACACAAGGAAAATATTCTATACTTCTCATATACAGACACATTTTGACTACTGCTCTTCAATCTGGGACGGTTGCTCTAATTCAACAACCAAGCGACTTTACTCACTCCAGAAACGGGCCATGAGCCTAATTTATAGCAAACATTTATCTGACAATCCTAGCCTGCATAAACGCCTTCAGTTACTACCACTCCGCAAACGCCTGCTTTTCAATAAGGCTAAACTAATTCACAAAATCCTACATCGGAATGCCCCAAATTACCTTTGGCCATTGTTTTAATATAATGCTAGACACAGTAAACGATTAAATATATTACACATTCCAAAGCCTAGGATTGACGTATACAAAACAAGCTTAACGTACTCTGCAGCTCAGTTGTGGAACAATCTTCCACAAGAAATCAAAGACATCACCAATCCCTATACATATAATAGCAAATTATTCGAACACGATCTCAGTACGGATTATCTTCCCCCTTAATAATACAAATAATAATCATAACAAAACCCTAGTATAACAGCCAGTCCCATTTTGGTAGGCCAGTATATTCCACATGGCTAATAACAAGTGTCACACCATTAGCTAATATTACTAAGTCGTATAGTATTGATGTTCGCATTTTGCCCATGCCTTTATAATGCATATATTTTATATTGTTGCTGTTCTCTGATAGCCTTGAATGGTGTGTGAATGAAATAATGTATGAAAGAGAGTGATAGAAGGGCAGAATGTAAGACGGGCCTGCGTGCCCAATTCTTAACCCTTTGAAAATAAAGTTTGTTCGTTCGTTCGTTATAAAGTTTATGTTCTTCTTGTACCTTGCGGTGTCGAGGTGAAGTATAAACAGTGGGAAAGTGCCCGCTTAAGGGCTTCTTGTATCGATATTCCCATGGACTCTCTTATTCCCTGCGTCCATCGTTTACATGGTCGGCGTCTTCCTCTGCTTCTGTCTTACCTGTATATCATTTCTTGTTGTGATATACAGCTAGGCCCCAGTTAACGTCGGGGTTACGTTCTTGGAAAACATGACGTTAAGTGAAACGACGTATAGCGAAACACTATTTCCCATAGAATTAAATGAAATACAGTGTATTGTGTACCACAGTAATGTTTATTTTGATGAATATTGATATTTATTGGCTAAATAGAGGTAGGTTGGAGGGCGAGTGGTAGAGTTAATAGGACGTAGAGGCATTAAATTCTGCCTCATCATCTAAGGATGAAACTGTAACCTCTTGCTGCCTCTTTTCCTGGCTCTTCTCTGCTTGAACAAAAAATGTGTCCAGTGTCTGCTGCACAGCCTGTTTCCTTTCTCTATGCAAAGCTCCCTGTAACAGTTAATGGCGCTTGTTTCTGCCCTCTACACTTTGGAGCTCCTTTCACTGTTCGTGTCATCCTCATTTGTTATGTCCATTGCCACATGAATCAATTGAAAGAATTGTAACAAACGTTCAGCTGTCATCATTCGAGGTGTGGAGGTTGCAACAGGGTGCTCCTCTTCCTTTTGAGCTCTCTGCACGTCAAGTTGCATTAGGTAGGTCCTCATTAGACAAATCTTCTCCATGTGATGCAAGCAACTCGTCGAATAGCATGACCGTCGTCAAATTCACACAAGTCGTGCACACATTCTGGCCACAGTTTTCGCCACACAGCATTCATGTATGCTGACGTTACCTCACTCCATGAATCCGCAATGTTGTCAATGGCCTTGATGATGTTGTAATCTTGCCAGAATCCCTTAATGTTTGCATATCCTTTACAGGACATCGCTGTCAACATCAGCATCTTTCAGCTGATTGTTGATTTCTTGGCAAGATTACGCTCAGTAGTTTGCCATTGCTTTCTGAGCGGCCGGCTCACATACCCCGTAAGTTACCGACGCGATTAGAACCACTGCTGATTCTCACCGTCTTCACGTTACTTACGAGAGTATACGAGATTACTGAGAAAGGTTGCTAACCTCTAGGCCAGGAAGCCGGCATCCCTTAATGGTAGGCTTAAATTTACAGTCCGTAGCCTTGATGAGCTGTGAAAAGGTGCGACGCAAATAATAACTTTTGAAAGTTGCAAGTACACCTTGGTCCATTGGCTGGATCAATGAAGTCGTGTTTGGTGGCATGAATACGAACTTGACGTTCTCGGACAAGTCGTCCAGATTGACTGGATGACCAGGGGCATTATCCAATAGCAGCAATATCTTAAATGCTTGGTCTTAAATACTAGGTTTTCTCTAGCACAGTATGCCCTTAGAGCAAGAATAGCACAAACAGTTACCCATTCCTCGAATAACGTTCCTGTTATCCAAGCCTTTTTGTTGGCACGCCATGTAACGCGCAACACAGGTGACGACGTTATGGTGGAACGTAGCGACGTAAAGTGAAGATATGTCATATTGTGACAACGACGTTATAGCGAAACAACGTAAACCGAAGCGACGTATAGCGGGACCTACGTGTACTGTTAGTTGGTAACCTACTTTCTTGCTGCCTTCTAATAAAATCTAGTGTAGATATAACCCCGCACTTTAGTCCTGATTTCTTCATTTCTGATCTTATCTCTTCTTGATACATTGCGTATTCTTCTCAGGAATCTAATTTCTGTTGTGATTTTTCTTTTCTCTTTTTCTGTCATTGTCCAGGTTTGGCATTGGTAACATATGGTTTGTAGGAAGATTGTGTTGTAAAGTGCTTTCTTAATAGTTATTGATACATGTTTGTTCTTTAGTATTGGTACCATTTGTCCAATGAGTTGGTGTGCCTCATTGCATCTACTTTTTCTTCTGATTTGCCATTTGATGATATTATACTTCCTTTTTTTTCGCATATCCTTTACAGGACATCGCTGTCAACACCAGAATTTTTACCACCGTCGTTGATTTCTTGGCAAGATTACGCTCAGTAATTTGCCATTGCTATCTGAGCGGCCGGCTCACTTATCCCGTGTTACCAACGCGGCATGAACCGCTTCCAATTCTCGCGCGTTGCGTTACCCTACGTGGATCAACGGGATTACGGAGAAAGTCGTTTAACACCTAGGCCAGGTAGATCGCTGTTCATTTAGGTGAACCGTTGTTGCTCTTTCTTCTTTAGTTACAGTCATTACCTGTTTTACTTGTGTTAATATTCATGGGGGGGGGGAGGGTGGGGGAATTATAGGGAGGAAATACGAAAGGGGGAAATGACATTGTGAACATATGGTGAAGGGGTGCTTGGGCCAAAAAAGGTTGAGAACCACTGATCTAGACGGATTCCATCCAAGGTCACGATCTCTATCTACCCGTGAGTAGGTTTCCTTTCCTATATCCAAGTCACGAGCTCTATCCACCCGTGGGTAGGTTTTCTTTCCTATATCCAAGTCACGAGCTCTATCCACCCGTGGGTAGGTTTTCTTTCCTATATCCAAGTCACGAGCTCTATCTACCCGTGGGTAGGTTTTCTTTCCTATATCCAAGTCACGAGCTCTATCTACCCGTGGGTAGGTTTTCTTTCCTATATCCAAGTCGTTGCATATCGTTAGTTGCATACTGCAGAGTATATAATCTGAAGTGCAGAGTCTGTCATCTGATGTTCATACAAGAATAACACTTTGGCTGAAATACGAAAAACACATATTGTTCTAATGTGGAACATTTGTTATCCAAACGGTAATCTAACATCTAAAACGAAGTCTTTCTGTGTGCACAAAACTGGCGGGTACTACTTAATTACCAAGGCTTCACTATATTAGAGCAATCGTTTATTGTCTGTCAAATACAGTATACGAAATGCTGGGTTTTTTTTGTATGTTTTTTGTTTGTTTTGTTTTTGGTTTGTTTTGATGTTTGGTTGTTTGTTAAGTTTAATAAGATAAGACTAATAAGCACGGTAACTGATAAACAAGAAAAAACTGTTAACTGTAGTTCATGAGATGGTGAGAAACCGCCGAGGTCGGCATTTTACAGCCTGTCGACTGCACGGAAATTCCTAAAGGCTATTTGACTGTTTCCACTCACACTGGTTTGTGTTCGGTTACTCGATTTGCTAATTGTGTTCAATCATGTAGTGAAACCAAATAAAATTAAGACAAAATAATATAAAAACATAATATTTTTTCAGTGATTGTTTTTCCACAGAATCACCAGTTTCATCACGGTGTTCATCACGCTGGAGAGGTGCCTCTGTGTGACACTGCCTCTCAAGGTGAAGAGAATCATAACTCCCTTCAGGACTAAGATCATCAACCTCGTCATTTTCATCTCCATGATCATCCTGTTTTCTCCATTTTATTACGTTAACAAACTGGATTGGAGGTACAACCGACTTCGGAACAGAACCATATTTGGCCTTTACTTTACCGACGACAGACAAACAGTGGAATCGATAACATTTTTTATTCACAGCGTAGCGCTGTCCTGCATCTTTCTTCTTTCTGTAGCTGTCTGCACGGTCGTGCTTGTTGTTAAACTCAAACAGAAAACAAAATGGCGGAAAACAACCGTTGCCAACACAGCAGCCAGCCAGGATATTTCCTCTGTGAAAGAAACTAAAGTTGTGAAGATGATAACATTAATATCCATAATCTTTATCGTCTGCTATATCCCCCCGACCATTAACTTTTTATTCATGGCAAGTTTTGCAGAGTTTAATATCGCGGGTACGCTAAAAAATGTCTTCTTTGTGTTTTGGTCAGTGGCTTTTGTTCTGGAGACTGTCAATTCAAGCGTGAATATTTTTGTGTACTTTAAGATGAGCACCAAGTTCCGGGTGACACTTGTTGAGATGTTCTGTAGTTCTGTAAAACTATGAATTTGTTTCTATTCACATCACAACATTTACTGCACAGGGACACACAGTCTTACATGTTTACCTATCTTTGTTATTCAAATTATTAAAAAAAAATATGTTCTAGCATCAGATCTTTCAACATTACGTTTCCTCCTCCTCCTCCTCCTCCTCCTCCTCCTCCTCCTCCTTCTCCTCCTCCTCCTCCTCCTCATCATCATCATCATCATCATCATCATCATCAATCTCTTCTTGTCCTTCTAGTTCTTGTTCTTGTTCTTGTTCTTGTTCTTGTTCTTGTTCTTCTTCTTGTTCTTGTTCTTCTTCTTCTTCTTCTTCTTCTTCTTCTTCTTCTTCTTCTTCTTCTTCTTCTTCTTCTTCTTCTTCTTCTTCTTCTCCTCCTCCTCCTCCTCCTCTTCCTCCACATGTTCCTCCTCGCTCTTTACCCCCAATCCTCTTCATTGTTCTTATTCTAAATTTAATTGCGTGTATGTGACACGGTGACAGACGCCGTGAGGCCTGGTAATCTTGGAGGCAGGGACTTGTTTCAATAACCAGGATTCCCAGATCGGCTGCGCCTTAAATAGATATTAGGAAATCATTTGGGAAGGAAAAGTGACCGGTTTGAAATTGACGATATTACCCATCTAGTTCCGATTGATATTAAATGTGTGGCTAGCTCCATATACCCAATACTCGGCGTGACCTTAAAAGGGGTCGTTACTGTACTTGTTAAATGTAAAATAGCACTGCAGTTTTCTCAAACCGTTGTATGCATTAGTCGCGTAATGATACAGTTTACATTGTGTATCGTTGAATTCGTGCAGATTCATGTGTGTGTGTGTGTGTGTGTGTGTGTTTGCAGACATGTACCTATTGATATGCTATTGTGAAACTAAAAGCTTAACGACAGCATTGTTAGGAGTCTGTTGGAAACCGATGTATTCTACTGCTTATTGTTAAACACTATCCACTTCTTTTATACTGGTCGCCAGAAGCAACACTAGCTATAGAAAATAAACTGTGTTGTTATACCGGATGTCAGGAACAGGTTAACGCTAGGGCTTTAAATCTTTCAGTCCCAGTTAGTTGCTGTGATATATTATATTTTAACAAACGTAACATCACGTTAAATATTTCCAGGACGACAAAATCGGCGTTCACCGCAACCGAATTGTTTGTTCCACAATTGTACGATCCAAGATTTAATATACCCGTTGGCAATGAAAAACATTAACCGGAGAAAGCACCGTATAAATAGCAGTGAACGACCGGGACACGTTCTGTTTTTCACCAACCCACACACACGCGGCAGGGAGATCAGAGGCAAATGGTGGAGTGAGTGCACCCTCCCAAACAAATAGTAAAATTAGTTTGATTACTAAGAGGAGGAAAGCCTCAGCCAACAAAGACATCGCAATCAGACTCTGAAACAGGTCGCCGAAGTATGTGGAAGTCATTCTGATAAACAAGGTAAACACCATATTTAATTCATTTAAATCTTAGATAAGTTGTGTGAGTCCTTGTTCACAGAAGAAAAGTTGGTAAGTCGACTTGTTGAACGCGTGGTGAATTCTTAAGAAGTTAATTATAATATGTTTAATTTTTATAGTTTATAGATAAACTATTCATTAAGAATAATCATAGTGAATTTTATTTTCTCCCAAAGTAAACAACTGATTTAATGTATAAGCATTAATCCAAGTTGTACATGTATTTCTTAAGCAACTCAATCTATAATGAATTAGAGTGATAAATGGTTCCAAATTGCTGTATGTAGCCGGGGCGCAGTGTTGGGGTGAGCGCCCAACATTGCTTAAATACCCCAATGGCTCGTGAATACATAACCTCTGCAGCAAAAGTCCAACTCCTGGCCTTAACGTGGCGGAACTGTTTTAAATAACAGGAGAAGGGGCGACGGCGAGTATCTGGCGCCCGAAAATAACCAGTGTGCTCTAGATGTGTATACACATACATGCATGTGCAGACACGTGTGTGCGTGTGTACACATCTAAACTCGAGTGAGACCACAGTCTGCTCTAGCAAAGGAAAGGTGCTGAAGACGGAGGCAACCAGCCAGGAGGCGCACCACAGAAATCAGGATGCCACGCAATTACGCAAAATGGAATATGTCGACTGCTGCTAAACGTTATGGTGCTCGCCCTGCTTTGGACCCCCAGGCAGGTGCAGTGCCGGGCCCTATGTCTCGAAAGGGTCCAACCCCAACTACTGGAGGTCCTTCTCAGATGTTCTGTGGAGCCAGGGGACATGAGAATAGAACAGCTGGCCATACTAAACTAAGACTTAAAATAATGCACTGGAATGCGGAGGGAGTCAGCAACAAAAAAGTAGAATTAGAAAACATCCTGGACAAAGAAAAAGTAAGCATATGTTGCTTGCAAGAAACTCACCTCAACGAAAATAGAGCCTTCAAAATCAGAGGCTACCAGTGTTACCGATCTGACCGAAAGGACAGGCGAAAAGGTGGGATACTTACCCTTGTAAAAAATAACATCACTGTTTCCCAAATCGAAGTCTATATGGAAGGGGCTGAGTATCAGACACTTAAACTTAAAACAGGCTATACAGACCTACATCTGATCAATTACTACTGTCCAAGTGACCGTCCACAGGCACTGGACACACTACCATTAACAGAAAAAATGATTGTGTGCGGCGATTTCAACAGCCACTCGCAGAGTTGGGGCTATGATCACATGGACCAGAGAGGAGATAGACTGGAAGACTGGCAGGATGAGAATAGATTCATCTTGGTTAACAAGCCGTCCGACTCACATACTTTCTACTCGAGATCATGGCACTCTACAACTACACCTGACCTGGCTTTTCATTCACCAGACCTGGAGTGGAACATTACACGAATTGTTGGGAAACAACTAGGTGGCAGTGACCATCGACCAGTCTTTCTAACTGTAGAAAATGAGCTTGTAAGTGAAAGCAGCACCCTCTCGAGGTGGAACTACAAGAAAGCATACTGGGCAGTGTACAAGCACCGCACCAGCATACTGGTTAGAAACCTGAACACTGAGAAAGACATAAATAAAGTAGTTGAAGAGTTTGGGAAATGCATACTACAGGCAGCGCGAGAAACAGTACCAAGAGGAGCCCGTAAACAATATAAACCCTACTGGAGTAGTGAACTGGAACAGTTGCATAATGACGTGGAAGTATGTAGAAAGCAAGCAGAGGCCACACCCAGCCAAGAGCACCACAATAAATTCCAGCATGCAAAAGCCATTCAAAGGGCCAAGCTGCAGGCTAGACGGAAAAGCTGGCAGGAAAAAACAGTCTCTGAACTTTGAAAGAGACACAAGGAAATTGTGGAAGCTAATAAAACAACTTAACGATGAGGGCACAGGGAGAAACTCAAAAATTGCACTACATAAAGATGGAAACATCTTAACAAGAAAGCAAGCAGCTGACCATTTTGCGGACTCATTCTCACAAGATAACAGTATCAAAATCAGTCCAGAGAAACAACAAGAGATTCAAGAGAAACGGCAACATACAGGACAGAAGGAAATAGTACATGAGGTTCTGGAGGCACCCATCACAATCAGCGAACTGGAGCTAGCCATATCAAAACTGAAAATGAGAAAGTCACCAGGAGCTGATGGTATCTCCAATGAAATGATCAGGAACCTAGGAACAGAGGCCAAAGCAAAGCTGTTGCAGATCTTCAATAACAGTTGGACCTTAGGCAGTGTTCCACAAGCCTGGAGAGAAGCAATCATGATACCCCTCCTAAAATCAGGGAAAGATAATTCCATTGCCTCTAGCTACAGACCAATTAGCCTCACCAGCTGTCTCTGCAAAACACTGGAGCGCATCATCAACCACAGACTGCAGTGGTACATTGAAAGTAAAAACATCCTTGTGCCACAGCAGGCTGGCTTTAGGCAGTGCTACTCTACGGAAGATCAGACAACCTACCTCTCTCAAGAAATTGAGGATGCATTCCAAGAGAAGAAGCTAGTGCTTGCGGCATGGATAGATTTGAAGAAAGCCTTTGACAAAGTCTGGAAAGAAGGTCTGATGAATAAACTGAGAAACTGCAAAGTCAATGGAAGAATGTACAAATGGGTGAAAGCATACTTGCACAACAGAAGAGCCCGAGTACAGATAGACGGACTAAAGAGCAAGAAATTACTACTGCGTCACGGAGTTCCCCAGGGCGGAGTATTGTCCCCCACACTCTTTCTAATCTTCATCAATGATCTCGTTGCTAATCTACCGCATGGAATTAAAGCCGCAATGTATGCCGTGACCTGGTTCTATGGAGCACAAATGAACATGCATCAGTGGCACCAGATTACTACAAAGAGCTGTAGATACATTTTTTGCATCGGCAAATAGATGGTGTGTCAGCATAAACACTGACAAGTGCAGCACCACCCTATTTACCCTCTCTCCAAAACAAAAGGCAGGGAAGAACATGAAGAACAGATTTGAAAACCTAGCTATGGGGCGGTTGAAAAGAAGTAGTTTTATCCACCAGGCCAAACGACTCTGCAGAGAAACCACCGATCTGCCCACAGTTGGTATCCCCCTAACAACTATTCCAGAGCGAACTCCATGGAAAGATGAGCATAGACTATCATTACAAATCCAGACAAAAGTGAGAGGAATATTTGACAAGGAAGATCAGAACAGTGTGCAGCGCAGAACAGCCACTCTCAGCTTCCTTGATGACGAATACCCACATGACCTCTGGATCCGAGTCTACACAGATGGGTCAGCACAAAATGCTGTTCGAAATGGAGGAGCGGGAGTGTACATAGAATACCCAAATAATACCAGGGACACAGCTAGAGTACCGACAGGAAAGTACTGCCATAACTACGATGCTGAAATTGAGGCAATCAAGATAGCAACAGAGAAATTACTAAATACCAGCAATGGTACACAACCTGTGGTGCTATTGACAGATGCAAAATCAGTACTCGAGGCGCTCCTGTCTGGGAAATTGCCAGTACTAAGGACACTACTTTCTGAACTTAGCAGTCAGCTTAAGGTCACCATACAGTGGATACCATCCCACTGTGGAGTACCCGGGAACGACAGTGCTGATCAATTGACTAAGGAAGGAGCCAAAGAAGAACAGCCTGATGTGCCTGTAACATGCCACCAAAAGAAAAGAATGATCAAATCAGTCAGAAAGCCTGAAAACCTGCTCAAGATGACTACCACGTTATGGATAGACCAGAACAAGTCATTATTCTGCGCCTCAGAACAGGGCACAATAGATTACGCAACCACATGTAAACAAAATTCAAGATTGGTGAAACAGCCATGTGTACATGTGGATTGGCGTCGCAGACAGCAGAGCACATACTCCAAGACTGCCCAAAATATAACATATCTAGGCAAACCTTCTGGCCTAGAGAGACGACAGTGGAAGATAAACTCTATGGACCGCTGTGTGAACTGAAAAAGACAGTTCAATTCATACAAGAGACAGCACTGAAGTTATAGACATATTTCAAGCGAACGAAAGAAGAAGAAGAAGAGTGATAAATTAAGACTTAAAGAAACTATTGTAAATGTGTAAACACTGGTAAGTCAAACTAGTGTAATGTGTAATTAGTCAGTAGATTTAATTTTGACATGAGCACATGGGCAAACAAATAGTTTTCTTATAATTCATGAACACATGAGAACCAAAAAGAGTTCTATAGGTATCATAATTTGTGTGATGGTACAGCACACATGGCAAAATAGGCAAATATGGCAAATAATGCACATAGCAAATAAGGCAAATATATAGACATGGCTGTCAACCATGAGGAATAATAATATTTGTGCCACATAATAGTGCGTAACCAACCGCCATGCAAGAAGTATTTTAATTCATAATGCCTGAATGTGAATCTTATGCAATAAGTCGCTATCACTGAATGTAAGAAAGAGAGTGCTGAAATGCTATGTAGAACCAGTTTTGCTGTATGGCAGTGAATCTTGGAATGTAAATGAACAAATTAAGAATAAATTAGAAGCAACAGAGATGTGGTTCCTGAGACGAATGTTGCGAATTCCTTGGACTGCCAGAGTAGCTAACGACGACTGCCTGAAACAGGCTAATGAAACTAGAACATTATATACGCCAATAGGACAGAGACAAACATCTTTCTTCAGTCACGTGATGAGAAGAGAGGCATTGGAGAACATCGTAACAACTGGAAAGATCGAGGGGAAGTGAGGCAGAGGCAGACCAAGAGAAATGATGCTGGATGGATTGAGACGGTGGCATGGAGGAATATCAGCACCAGAGTTGATCCAGAAAACCAAAGACCGAGATCTATAGAGAGCCATGAACGCCTACGCCAGCCGGCACGGCACTTGATGATGATGATGATGATGAGGATGAATGTGAATTGGATATATCACCTAAATTGTATGTATTTGCTGACGGCATGTGATGATTCCTGGATTTCATGTTACTAAATCCTGGGTGAATTTCATAAGTGTGCCTAATGATCACATGTCTATGTCATTGAAGAGCATGCTTGTGTCATGTGTGGTTCATCATTGTTAAACAGATGTGAATGTATCATTTGATAAACCCCATCAGCAGGCATGACTAAATATCCATGAAATAGTATAAGTTAGGTTGAAGGATGAGATTCCCTTGTAATGTCATTCTTGTTGAATCTGTGAATGTATTCTGTGTAAAGCACCTACATATGCATGATTGTCATCCATACAGATATGATTGTCTGATGAATGGGTGAGATATCATTGTGATGTCAATGGTGCAAACATTTTAAGTTATCATTGGGAAATCACCCACCTTACATGCCGGTATGAAGGATGTGTGATGACTGATTCCTATATGATCACCCATACCAATATGAAAGTGTCTATAGACTGAGTGAAATTATCATCCATGCATATGAATGATGTCTGAGATGAGTGCATTGACCTCACATGCACAGATGGATATGTTGACTGATGCATGTGGAATTTGAGTGAGTGAGTGAAGTTACAGACTGAGAGAGAGGGAGTATAAACCAACAGTCAATCTCATGATAGCCGGCAACTTGATGTGAAATGCCATGACTATCACCAGAGAATGGTTCGGTGTAACCCATAAACTAAATAATAATTTAGTACACTCCGGCGCATAACAGCACTTTGTATAAAATATCATTCATGTTACTATCATCTAGTTTTGTGCGCTAAGCACGACACAACCAATATCATACATTACGCATATTACAGCATCTGTGTGTGTAATTTAAGCAAAATTCCAATTTGTATTTCATGTCACTACTGCTAACACATATGGTCTAGTGTAATGACATTAATGTAATACAATGATGATGATGACGACTGTAATGTAATGAAAATGATGTAATAATGATAATGATGATAATGTTAGAATGATGTAATGATTTCTAATGTCATAAGCATAATAATAATGATAATAATGTAATCATGATGAGGATGTAATGATTATAAAAACCATGATGATGTTGATGATGATAATAAATATTACATCCATGAGAATGGAAGAAAACTTCTTACTTGAAGCATTTAATTAAGAAGAATGCACTTGAAGGCTATACAAGAAAAATACCATAATGTGCTTATATTGTTTATAAGCAAATACTCATTGAAATGGGAACTGATTTTTAAAAGCTCTTAATGTATGAGACCCTTTTTTCTTTAATAGAAAAAGATGAATAAGCGAATTAACTAGGAACAGAATGGGATAGGAGACATAGTTGTAAATTCCAAATCAATCAAGGTATTACTTAAACTATAGACCTGAGGACAGGCATAGGTGAAGATGAAACTGCACATCTGCTAGTTAAACCTTAAACACCTGATAGTGGAAGATTGGAGTGAGACAAACAACTATGCGGGTGATAACCAATTGAGAACACCAAGACTATCTTTCTTCTATGTTTATTTTCTCTAAGAACCAAATTCATTTTATTGTTTCACTAGTTGTGTTCTTAGGCTTTTACATTTCATTTCTAATGTCATATTTATGATATCATTAGAATTATGTGATGCTAAAATTGCAGGTAGTGGTCATTATCCAGACCTGACTTTGTGAATGCAGCACTTTGTGAAAGTAGTTGTAGCAGCTTGACTGAATGCAGTAGCCACTTAACTGAGTGAGGCAGCTGAGATAGTGAAGCCAAATACTATTCCAAAGCAACTTCCTGCCAATTTTCACCACCTTTCCAGGACAGGTATCACATATCCTTTTATCCAGGTATAGGTGAAGAACACCAGTGAGCCAATCTATAATAAATCACCGTGGAAAACAATAAAGAACTCAAGAATATTCTACACTGACTGTTACCGAGATCCAATAACTGGATGGTAAACCAACCAGGGGGTACCCAGCTTCTGTCCACAGATTAGGCCAGCAGAAGAGGCCCAATACTTAAGACCCGATGCAACTCTGAGGACCATGTATGATAACGTGGCACAGCCAGGGGATAGATATTTAGTTAAGAGACTAATAGACCCATAATGTTGTAATTGTACTGTATTATTGGTTGTATGTTATTACATGTATAATCAATAGTTCCATTTATATATAATAAATGATAAAATTACAGGTTATTGTCTCTTTTGAGAGTTCTCTTGTCATACAAAAATTGTTGTAAGTAATTACCCTAGATTAATTATTTAGTTGGTAGAGGAGAGGCAAGGAACCATCCATAAGGACGTTTGGGATACTCAGTAAAAATTTCATTTTTTCCTTGAGGTATTCCTTGGTTCTCCAAAACTCTATTTAATGGTCTCAAATCATTGAGCCAGTAACATCTAGATTAATTTTAACGGGCAGGATCACATTGAGAAAGAGGAACTCTGGATCCTTTATCTCTTTGGGGTTGAGCAATCAACTATTTATCCGACAGTTGCATATCATGTAGCAGTCAACTCCAGCAATTTTGTTGTTGTTGTTGTTGCTGTTGTTGTTGTTGCTGTTTTTGATTCCTGGGCAAGTTTACATTCAGTAGTTTGCCATTGTTTCTGAACGACCGGCATTCATATCATTGTATGTAAACCAACGCTAGGTGGCTTGCTTCCACATCGCCCACAGATGTGTTTCGAACGTGGTTTGCAGGATTTCGAATTGCATTCGCAAACCCCTTCGCCACAGAGGCCAGAACACCCCCTCCCCCCTCTGCCCCAGAGAGTTCGTTAATTAACTAAAATCTACATATTATTACTTTATTATACAGTTATTACTGTATTCTAAGCGAAGACAATGCAACAAGTAAAGCAGTTTATGTAAGGATACCGAGTTCGGGCATACTTGTGGTTTTATCTAAAATGAACGTAAGAGATAAAGAATCCGACGATTTTACAACCAGTACGCTACTAGACGGTACACTCTGCTTTCTGTTAGCGCCCAATGTAGGGTGGAGCTCAGCAAACCCGACACCCCACATTGTGTCAACGGCTTCGAGCAACTGGGAGTGTACACATCTTATCGTAGTGCCAGGAAATGCAAACTAAAGACTAAATGTCAATGCATGGCAGACCAAGCCCTAAGTCTTGGTCAACAACTAATCTAGTATCGAATCTCAACAGGCATTAGAGCATTGCTTTACTTGCTTGCTTGCTTGTGTTCGCTGGCTGTGAACTCCAGCGTGAAGTCCTGTATGTCGGATGAATACACCCTGTTGTCCTACATCAATGTGATGTCATACCGGACCTGAGGTTTGCGTGAGTATACGTTGTCCCATGTCTAGCTTATTGGTGTGCAGACTGGTGGTTCCTCGCCGTGCAGGCCGATACTCTCTGGCTTCGGAGGAATCATCGATCCTACTGATGTTAGCCAGGTCCCTGAAGGGACCTGTTGCCCAGGACGCACGGCGTGGACATGTCAGCAGGCCTTGACCAGTATAGATCCCGGCCCTGGTGCCTTGGAAACACCTCTGCGTCCCATTGCTTTACTGATCTGGCAGCTTCTACAGCTTGTCTTGTTCCAGACGTATTTGTACTACCTTTCCTCTGGAGTAAACAAGGCAGGCCGAGAGAGGGATAGTGATGCATGGGCAACATATGGTATCTATAATTCAGCCCGTTCTTTATGCTATGAAGAGGCATAACTCTATCCATGGTCCCCACTATGTGTTAGTATGCCTTTTGTTTTGAAGCACTGTGCAACAAACTATCGTCTGGCAAGACGGCAAGGTGCCAATAAGTTACTAGAAATATCAGCATCAACACCTTGCGACATTTGCTGAGTACGTCGGAGCATCAATGGATTCCCTCGACATGCTAAGAGTCAATTCTAAATTAACCCGCCACTATCCAGTCCTATTCATCAAAGGCGCCACAATACTTTGCCAGGAGGCTTTAGGCTAGTCTCTTTTAGGCCTCCCTTCCATGTCCAATTTAGTTTTGACGCTTGCAAGCCATTCTTGCCCAATGATAGTGTACAACCTGAGCACTTGAAGAATCGTCCTTAACTAGATTGTATGGTAGTAAGACAGTGCCACTATTTCGTTTTCCACTTATCTAACTATTCGATGCAGAAGTGCGGTATAAACTTAAAAAAGCGTCGCATGTTTTGATTTGTGGCTTTATGCTTGTGACAAAGATATACAACTATGAAGCATAGTCATGTTTTCTAATTATGAGGATTATTGAAATTTGGGTCTGTGGGATGTGGATTTTAATTGATGAGAATATTATGTTAAGTTGTCTAGGGGATTTAATTTGATTCTCTATTTAGCCACTTAAGGTGATCACGGAATTCTACCATAAACACAAGGAGGAAAATAGTTCACTCCTGTTCATAGCTGTATTTATGAGTACTTCTCCATTCCCACTTATCACCCTTTAAAATTTACTATAGTGCTAGAAGACATTTATTGTTCACAACATAGAAACAACCACTGATGAACACCACATTTACTTGATGTACACATCAACAAATTTTGGACAAACAGTTCAAGTATGAATCAAGATCTGCAGTTACACACACACACACACACACACACACACACACACACACACACTCACACACACACACACACACATATATATATATATATATATATATATATATATATATATATATATATATATATATATATGTAATGAACACTATGCATTTTCAGACAGGCATGGGATGCATTGCATTAATACAATATAGTACCCAGTGACCCCAGAAAAAACAAGGTTATTACAAACAACACAACAACCACAAATTGGGTCTACTTTCATGTTCCCTCATAATTAAGGCAAATAATGATCACAGTACATAGAACCCAGCATATAAACATTTGTTTCTGACACCTTTTACCATTTTCTCATTTTTTTTAAATAATGAGTTGGTGTCAAAATACTATAC